>BQNB010001347.1:22199-101690 GCA_026074375.1 Tanacetum coccineum | reverse complement strand
ATTTGATACAATGAATTTGCTTGCCTTGAATTTTTATGATTTTATCACTCACTTGATTTTGCAGGCAAAGGCACCCGAAAACCCAATTTAGGTGGAAGGAAAGCGGGCAGGCTGCATACTCGCCAGGAGACCCGGAACCTTGGGTTAAAGAAAATCACTGATGACAAAGGCCCCGTCCCTATCCGGTTTGAGTGGGACGACAAAAAGACCATGATGCCTCTCGGTGACCATGTGTCTCATTTCTAAACTACCTTGGGAGAGATCATTAAAGAGATGCTTTGTACTACACTTTTGGCAAAAAAAGGTTTCCCCGGCGGAGCGGGAAGGGCGGCGATCGTTACAGAGATTGGGGTTCAGTTAGTATTTCATTTATCCTTTTTATGTTTATTTCATTCTAGTCGTTCATTTTTTATTTGTGTAATTTATATAAATTGTTCTATTTATTTGTATATATAAATTAAATAAATATAATTTTAGAATAGAAATATATTAAATTATATCTCTTAACTTGTCTTTTTTTGTTGTATATGATTGCAGACGCTAGCTTGTTTGAATTGAAGCCTCATATGCAAATTCCGTCGCTGACAGTATCAATGCGGGCATCCAGCAGCATTTTGCAATTGTTGTACATTACAAACAAGATTCCCTCAAGGCTGCGCAATTAGGTTAGAAACCCCGAGACCGGGACATTACGAGTGGAGAGCATCAGGCATGACGTCCTGAGAACATTACCCGGCAGATTGGGATGCCAGTTTGCCTTTTGGAATGATCACCAGGAACCAAGCCCGAGCGCTTATAAAATAGCCAAAACCGGGAAGATGCTAACGGTCGTATGCACGGCAGGATCCAGTCACTTGCTTCGGCCTTATAGATCTGATGGTATTACATTATAAAAGTTATTTTACATACATAATATACTTATATATTTGATTATACGCTTTGGATGTGTGTGATTTGTCGTTTTTAATTTCGTTTCTTCTTTATATACGTGGTGTATGTACAGGAGGAGAGCTAATACACTCGAGAGTACCAGTCGTTGATCTACACCTTCTTCGTGACCACACTGTTGGAGGGGTATTCGTGACGGGATGTGGCAACCGGCCATTTACGTATGTTTTGTTTCTAAAACTCGGACTTTAATGATTTGTCGATGAATAATGTGAGCTACCCGATAATTATTAATTTTCTTGTGTTTTTGTCACTACATAGGATGAGATGTTGAGACTGCAGCGTCTAGGCTCCAACACCTGAGAACGGATGTGATACACGATGAGAGATCAATGGCCATCATCGTAAGGGCAAGCAAGCGGGGGCACCATTCCCGGTGTTGGTAGGGGTTATTGTCGAGACGCGCCACCGGATGGATGTCCGTACCGCGCCTAAATCCACTTGGCCGACCCCCGACGATCTCAAAAAGCTCAAAAGAGAACATGAGCCTAATCAAACAACGTGAAGATGATGATGAGCTTTTAGGAGTGACGACAAGTTTTTCAACAGATGTTTGATCAGTTTAGTCTTTCACCTGAGTTTGGGGTGTGCCAGCGGGAGTGGCTGGGGTCGGGGTGCGGGGAATTTTTTTGGGGGGATGAGCCGGGCGGCGATGTGGACTTGGCGAGAGGATGAGGATAATTGAGGAGAGATGGCGATAGTTGAGATGTTTTTATATGGGTTAGTATGGCTGTTTTGTTTCTTCAAACTTATATTGGGGAACCTTATGTAACATTTTGTTTCCCGTACATCGTTACCTTAGTGATTTTTGACTTGTATCTTGTGGATAATGCAAGATTGTGACTAAGGAAAGCCCCGTTTTGTAAGACTAATATTGTGTTTATTAACATTTCTGGTCATTATGATTTCTTTATTAGATCAAATGCTTTCGTTGATCGTTATATTGTATTGTGTTTTGGTACAAGTTGTGATGTATTTGGATAGAGTCTATATTGGTTTATACAGGTTTGATGTTTGGTAGATTTTTTCCGGAAAAATTTCGAAAAAAAATCTGGAAATTGCCTACTGTGCAGGCTGCATTAAAAAAAATGCAGACCTATCCCGCGCGACATGTCACCCGGGAAAGTCAAAACAAACAAAAATAAAAAATGAATCCCGGGTGACATGTCGCCCGGGAAAAGGGAAATTAAAAAATGATTTACAAATCCCGGGCGACATGTCGCCCGGGGTAACTGGCACTAAACCACAAATAACGTAATTTATAGTTGACAAGTCAACGTATATGAAAGTTTTCTCGGGCGTCATGTCGCCCGGGATAAGTCAAAATTAATTAATTAATTAAGGGTTAATTATTTTTTTATTAAACCACTTTCCCGGGCGACATGTCGACTGGGATTGGTATCCCTAGCGACAAGTCGTCTGGGAAGACGTGGAATTGTCGCTGGGAATAGTGGTAAATGTTGTAGTGCGAATTTGTGATTCAAAGCATGCTTGTACGAAACCGATCAAATCTTTTTTCCTCTAGTTGGTTTGATGCAAGATTGTTTATCAAATTCATATGTTAATTTTTAAAATTATTTTTTTAGTGATGTAAAATTATATTTGCACATCCAACATTGATAAGGTTCATTGAACCAATGTTTTGACTTAAAATAAGCAGTAAAAAATTTCTAGAGCTAATATAAAAAAGAAGTGTCATATATATGTTTTTTTCATCTTTGACATATATGAATATTATTTTTCTTGAATTTGTTAGATGTGCGTGTGTGAGAGAGAAATGCACATGGACATACATACGCATAGGCACACGAACGCACAAGGAAAGAAAGTACAACAAATGTTTTAGTTTCAAACAAAATTTGAAGTTGAAACTTGAAAGGTAGGGTTTCAAAAATCAAAAAGATAAGGTTCCAATTCTTTTTGGCCATTTGGATTTAGTATTCTTATTTCTTTTCAATTTCCAATTTAATATATATTCATTATATATCTTCATATATTGTAATCCGTGAAAAATGTGAATACAATATATCAAATGGAGTTGAGATCAATATAAATACAAAATTTAGCATAGACCCGATGAACTAATTTTAGTCACTCATTTTTCAATTAAAATAATAAAAAGCCATTTTTCACCTCTTTTTTAAAAATAAAATATTTTGCAAACGGTAAATCGTCAAACGACAAAAAATACACCATCGCGACGAGTATTTTTTTTATTTTTCAGTAGACATCCACTTCGATATACTTTCGAATAGTTTTTTTTTTTGATTTTTTTTAGTCACCTCTGAAAAAATCACATGTGATTTCATAAAATCACATTTGATTTCATAAAATCACATGTGATTTGTGATACAAATCACATGTGATTTTTTTCAGACGTATCTAAAGAAAAAATTCGAAAAAAATTTCGTCGAAAGCATATAGAAGTGCCCCTCTATAGAAAGATGATTTAATTCTCGTCGCGATGGTATGTTTTGTTTTGCGTAACGATTAACGGTTTGTGAGATATTTAATTTTTTAAAAAGAGGTGAAAAGTGAGTTTTTATTATTTTGATTAAAAAATGAGTGGCTGTAATTTGTTCATTTGGTCTATGCTAAATTTTGGGTATATGTTAAACTTTTGCTATATCAAATGACCAAAACATACCAATTTAACAATGGCGATGACATAGTTTTATTAAATGGTTTTCCCGGTAATTATTATTACGTAAAAAAAACAATTAAGTACAAATGATGCAGGTAAACCTTACATCTCAGCTCAAACTCATGCGAAATAAACGCACCAACTGTGCTTTAAACCTAATCTATCATAAGAATGACATGTCAAACTTTTGAAACTTACATACGCTATATAAGTTGACCATGGAGACTGATAAAACGAATTAGCAAACTTCATTTGAACATCAATCAAATCACAATCATCAAAGTCATCATCATTGTACGGGTCTTAAAAACTTCCAACTATGTGTATATAACACTAGAAATGACTGAAAACTAGAGGTAGAATATCATATGGACGGCTAATATGAATAAAGCTAGGAGAAAAAGTTATCTATGTGCAGGTCACATAACCTTCATACATCTTTTTGAACGGCTAATATCAATAAAGCTAGGAGAAAAAGTTACAAGCTAGGTATTTGTTTTTTGAACGGCAAAATATATTATAAAGACTAACAAGAAGCTAGTGAATTAAGTACAAGTGAAAGAGATGGTGTTACAAGGATTAAAAAGCCACTCCAACCAATTACATATGGCTTTCTTGATTTTATTAGATATCCAACCAAACGTAAATTGCTTCACATCGTTGAGTATGAGGTCTTTGCTAGGCGATCGAACTAGGACAATTGGAATAAAGAGTCTAACAGGTACATGTATAGTTCACTATTTGTTTTAGGAAAGCTAGATATGATATTAAAATGATACTAGCAAATAAATAAATATTGTGTAACATATGCAAAGCTGCAAAATTAGTTTTGGTGGCATATTTCATGCGCTCTGTAAAGTAGTGAAGACTGCGAGTAAGAGTCGAGCACTCAGCATCTTTGACAGAAACCACTTTCTAAATTTCTACTTTTAATCATACTTTCATCATATTTCTTTATATATTCTTATTTTTATATGCTCATTTCACCTTTTACAATATTCGATTTTTCATCTGGTTTCTAGTGTAGTTTAATTATAAATTTACTCTTCACCTTTTTGGTTTTTTTAAGAATAAAAAACCTCATACAATTTGTGTTAAGTTTTAGAATAAATAGAAAATTTTGTCCATGTAAGTTTGTCTATTTTGATAGAGATTATTGTTAGAAATCATTAGCATGAAGCGAAAATCATTCCTCTCACGGATGAAATATGTAAAATGTCATACAAAAATCATCCGTTTCAAAATGATTTTCTCTAGACCTTCGAACTTTAGTAGTTCATAAGTGTGGCTTGTGATTCTTATGACACGTATAGTTTGAAGCACAAATGATGCGTTTGCATTATGCCTGTGTAACGGGTTGACATGTGTGATTCACTCACATCCTATGTACTTAAACGCTTGTTGACGTGACAATGTTGTCACGACACCGGTTAAATTAGACACGAAAAAGTATTGTACTTGCTTGTTATATAGAACATGCCTTGATTTTGATTATATGTTTTCTTTTACTTGTGGGGGTTTCAAATATCCTTACCACATGCAGCCCATGACTACAGCTCAATGAATGGGTATCCATTTGAAGTTTTCTAATTAACAAGATATATTGCAACTTCAATTCTCCAAGTCTTGATTGTCAACTCTCTTTTTGTTTTTCTTCATTTTTCAATTTTTAATAAGGACAAAAAACTTTGTTTTTACACCACTTTCATTCACATTTTTGACTGGATTTACATAAAAAGTCTCAAGAAAAAGACATAATAAAAAACCAAATTTGTTACATATATAATATACTCAATTTCACAGAATTTTATGTTATAAAGCATGTGGTTATTCCTGATTAATATGCTTAGTTTTATTATACCCATACATGAAATAATCAAAAATTATGTCTACTAGCCAATTGGACTTATTATATGTTGGAATCTTTTAGGATAACATAGTCTTCTTGAATATGAATGACAAAATCTTCATAATTTCATGATATACCATTTGCTCAACAAAACATTCTTTAGTTATAAGTAATTGTAGTTAATAAACTTATAAACACATGGAAAACATTGAATATTATGAGTATATGACCCAACTATATAGTGCAAACTGTCAATATCAGAAATAATGTTATAC
Organism: Tanacetum coccineum; assembly: GCA_026074375.1. NCBI lineage: Eukaryota > Viridiplantae > Streptophyta > Magnoliopsida > Asterales > Asteraceae > Tanacetum > Tanacetum coccineum. Next base: position 95,974 of record BQNB010001347.1, on the reverse strand, counting down.
ATGCTCTTGTGTCATTATGGTTTAGGTTGTACAATCTTACAACATGTATCATCATTTTCTTACTTCATCTGACGTGGCCTGGCACACACATGAACTTCATGTGGTTCTTGTGACGTGGCGTAAGTACATTGGTTGAATTCAGATTCACTAAATCTACGTGGCACATTGCATTTGAGGCCCAAGATTCTTTTATTGGAAAAGCATAATATGTTCTAGCTAGCAAGCTTATAACTCAATAAGTTCAGATCAAACGGAAGGGGAAGTGAATTGCAACATTTACTTTTGATTTACTTACACTATATATCTCATGACTCGTAATGTAAACACAGGGACGGAACCACGAGACATACTGACCAGCCAAAATACCAGGTTGGGTCATATATCCAGGCCGAACAAACGAAGCAAAATTATTTTGTAAGATGCATTTAGACTCGAACCATAACCAAACTCTAGTTTATATGGCTCTTTTTACTTCCAATATTGAAATGACTCCATTTCATAGAGCAAAACTTTTAGAATGGGGTAACCCCAACAATTTACAGTCGGGTTTGAGATCAAACCGTTTTACATACATGTCTCATATTGATTCCTAAATATCGTCTAGAGCGGAGTTGGGAGTGTGTATTAATCATGTGCCATTACTTGTCGCCTACCCAACGTCTATGGATAATTTTGTCGGCAAACGACTTTGTCTTCAATATCAGTAACATGAGTAGAGTAAGACAAATTACATGGGAACAAAGGGATTCACAGCATGTTTCCATAATGAAACAGCTCATAGTTCTCAGTTCCATGAATGTCATTGTATAGGGGTCCCCGACCCGAGTGAAGCCCCCCTTATCCTGTTTAATTTGGCATGCATGATCAGAATTCCGTCACAATCGCAACAAGTATTTTTTTGGTTTTTCATCATTAAAGAGCATTCTGGAAGTAACAAATGAATCCCATACGTACAGATGCAAGTATCACAAGATAGTACAAACCAATTATGAGTTGTTCATGAATGCAAGATCAATTGCTTTGTTTTATATATTTTGTCAGTATTGTAAGTAGTGTAGATAGATAGAGGGTTGTTAGGATACATATCCAAAAGAAGCTTGTCATGATTAGCTTATTGGGTAGGAATTAAATGGAAATTTCTTAATACAGCTTACAAAACCATTTGAAAAGCTAAGAAGCTCAAATTTCAGGGCTTATGAACTTATCAATTTGAGCGTATAACCTATCTAAGTACTCCGTACCTTATTTACACTAAAATCATATAAGGAGGTGTTTATTTTAGATTAGTTGTTCGGCTTACGGGCTTATTGGACTTTGAAAAGCTAATACACTCAATTTGTAAGACTTATCAAGTTAAGCTTATAACCTATCTAAGTTCCTTATTTACACTAAAATCATATAAGGAGGTGTTTATTTTAGCTTACTTGTTCGGCTTACGGGCTTATTGGACTTTGAAAAGGTAATAAACCCAATTTGTAAGGCTTATGAACTTATCAAGTTGAGCCTATAAACTATCCAAGTTCCTTATTTACACTCTAAAATCATATGAGGTGTTAATTTAGTTTAGTTGTTCGGCTTACGGGCAGGTTTACTGGACTTTAAAAAGCTAATACACTCAAATTGTAAGGCTTATGAGCTTATCAACTTGATATTATACATACATTGAGCAAACTTCTGTCATTTGACTAGTGTTTATAGCTATGTTCTCATGTAAATGAACACCGACAACGAACTGCAGATTCACTCTGCGCTGCTGTAACATGTTTTCTTTTCTCCTTCACACCATAACTCATCCACTGCCGCAAGGAAGGCTCATATGTACCGGGCAAATGGGTAACTGGCTATAAGTTCCAGCATTTATTATCAACAATCTCACACGCAATTTACGTGTAACACCGTGAAAGGGAAGTTTGGATATGCTTTTGGCGCATCTATATGAGAATGGGTCAGTTTGTGTCTAATCTTTCAAAAACGGGTCAAAAAACATTGCTGAAAAAACCTAGTCAGGCTGTTAAACGAAATTGCTCCACTAATTGATAACTGGGTCAAAAGAAGTCAAACAGACATATTCATCGATATAAGTAACAAGAAACAATATTTATCATTATACACTATTACGGTGTAAAGAAATTATGTTCAATATGCTAGAATTCAACACTAACTAGTATGGACAATAAACGTGCCGGGAGATTCATGTTATGATATTATACAAATAGATCCTTTTTGGGTTCAATTCTATTAAAAGAAAATGCTACAAGAAAACTCGATGAGCAAAATTGGATGTTACCTTGAGGCTAAATGTTAAGCTAGATCGTGTTTTCATTCTCAACTCGAGTTGACACAAAACTGTAGATGGTGAAATAAATAGCAATCATCGAAGCTCAAGCAAGCAAACACATTCAATATGAGGAGTGTGTGGAAACATGTCTACAGGTTGTACGCTTTCAAGTCTGTAACATCCCTCTAATTTTTGTTCCACCTGCAAAAAGACGGTTACAATTCAAATAAAAGGGGCAACCTTAACATGAACAAAAGACAACACCGAGTAAAATTACAAATATATAACTAAAACCAAAATGGGTCAAATATAGCATATTTACATGGTTGCAAATAATTTTGATCGGGTATAGGCTGGCGGGTGGCATTACCTAGCCCAAGCATGGCCAATTTAGTTGATCGTGACGAACTCCCAACCCAAACTTGGACAAGTTTGACTTAGGTGACCCGGACCAAAACTCTTGTAACCCGTTCATCTAACTGTGGTGGCAGGTCTAAAGGGTTAAAAAGCACCGAGATTGGGTAAGCTGGTTTAATTTACGAATATAAAGTCTTTTAGTATGCTACAATTAGAGTGCAAAAATCTACCTATACCAGCTACACTAAAGAACCAAACCGGGTGTGTGGCAGAGAAAACGGTATTGGTGATAATTCGGTCTATAATTAGTAGTAACAGAGATACTCACCGAACCATGACAAAGATAATCAAGGTCACGTGCACATGTGGCAGGGTTACATGATACATACACAATCCGTGGTGCCTTCAACTTTAGCAAGTATTTAATCAAGTTAGTATGCATGCCTGGTCTGTTTGGATCTGCAGATAGATATATGAAAATTTCAGTAATATGAGTCAGAAGACAACAGTATGTAACGAAACATGGAACTATTGCTTTAGCGACACTTTATCATAGTATGTGTCTAGATGAACACATTTAAAAACTAATAAAGCAACTATAGACGGACAAGAAAGTGTTTGTGAGTCAACCCAACCCGAATCGGCCCATTTCAACCATTCCGAAAAAACCCGTTTTGACCCATTAACCAACCCGACCCACCTGACCATCTTGCCGATTCTAATTCACTACTACATGAAAGCGAACTTAATATGCATGCTCCAGCTACACAAACCTGATATGACGATATCTGGTTTCGGAAATTCCTTCCCAAAACTATCACTAATTTTATTCAGATCCCCTTGGATAAATGTGGCATTGTCGAGACCATTAAGCTTGGCATTCCGCCGAGCATCAGAGATAGCTTCAGGAACCACTTCATAGCCATAAACATGTTTTACCCTGTAATAAAATCGAAAATACCAACGTCACAAACATAGTAAAAGGTATTAAATACATTTGACATGAGAGAGATGAGTGATTGTACTTTTTGGCTAGTGTCAGGCCGATTGTTCCAGTTCCACAAAACAGGTCAAGAACTATTTCTGAACCATCTCCTTTGAGACCAGCACATTCTTCTACTAGCTTGTAAAGAATTTCAGCCTGCACCACAATGTTGACACTGTTGTTAAAACAAGTAAACGTATGAGGTCTTTCCCTGATCAGGCGACATTACTGTTTTCCAAGTTCGGTTGGGTTGACCCGTCAACAATTTTGTTACCTTTCTCCTTATACTATATAAAAAACTAATGTGTCATATATAAATTTAGATAGTTCTACATTATTGAGAGATTAATCTGATATTTTTTTTAAATAGAGTTGTAAGCATTAAATTCACTTTGTGTCACTCCCTCGTCCCGAAACAGTCCACCCGTTTTCTTTTAATATCTATTTTGATACGTACCTGGTGTGCGTTTGTCTGGAAGAAAGAGTTGGCAGAAATTTCAAATGCTAATCCTCTCAAGATCTCTGTGATAGTAGCTTTCCCGTATAGTGTGTACTCTTGCTCTCCAACCGATGTGTTACCAACAGAAGTATTTATATTGTTCACGATGCTTACCTGTTAACCAAACAGGTTATATAAAAAATTAACCGGATGAAACAACTGAAGAGCCAAGTACCAACTATTTTATATAAACAACTCTAAGGGGCCACGCCAACCTTCCTGAAAAGGGGAGGGCTTTACCGGTTTGCTCAAATCCCGTGGATTAGTCGACCAAAAGGAACAGGTCAAAATGTAAAAAGAACGGGTCAATATGTCAAATGCGTTACAAGTTGCCCAAAATGTACTTTTAGACCAGCCCATCTTGACCCATACCCAACTTGGCCAGTTTTGCCACCTCTACTAGCACCAAAAACCAGAAAGCTAACAAAAAATACGTATAAATGTTACATACCACTTCTGGGAATACCGTGAGTTTGTCAACAAGGGGCTTCAACAGCTCTGGCTTGTAGGAAGACGTCACAAAATTAACCATAAGCTGGGGGAGCTGAGTCTCAACATCTCTAGCAAATTTAACCATAAATATGACCCATATGCTTCACAAATCTGAGAAAAAACTACTACAATATTCGATGAATTATTAGTACCTTCCGCTTCTTATCATCAGGTGCTTGAAAAATCCAGCATGAGAATGGCAATCATATGGTGACAATCCTAATTCCGGATCTCTCCAACATTCTTGAACGGCTGCAAGAACCTATAAATCAGAAATGTAATTTAAACAGAAAGCATCCTAAAGAATTGCACTATTGAAATATGTCTGTATATTACCTTATTCGCCGGTTCACTTTGTAAAAAGCACTTGTCAACATTCAGCACCTTGTCAAAAAAGCCGGGAGCATGTAATCCCAAAGAATAAAAATTGGCATCTTGGCTTTTATCGAGCAATTGTTCTTTGGGCAGCCATCTTTTTGTGCCAAAAGAAAATTCCATCTGCATAAACATCAAAACGTGTTTTTTATACATGTGGCAAAACAGACGTTTTAAGACTAGACAAAAGGCCATCACTGGTCATGTCAAATGGGTATAAGACAAAGGGGAAGAAGCTTGGTCTTTACTGACCTTGTTTCTGTAGTGAAATTGCATATCACATGGAACGATGGGCTTCATTACGTTCTCAAATTCCGGATCTTTAAATGAGAACTTTCCAACGTGTACCACTAAGTCTCGAACTTGTTCTTCCTTGGCTCTGACCTGAGCCTCGTACAATAGGTTCTGCGTTCTACAACCTCCACAATGTGACGCATATTCACATGGTGCTTCCACCATGTCGTTATGGGGACTTAGTGTCTTCACTTTAGTCACCTGCAATTCTAACAAGGCGATACAACATCAAACAATGAACATACACAAATGCTACAATTAACACGACTATCCTCGTATTCTCCTATGATAATACGAATTGTGAGTCTTTAAATCCTAACTAGCGAACTTATAACATGTGGTTTGAGTCAGATTCTACACTGTAATTACATCGTGATGTACATTTTGGAGCATGCAATTAGTTCCTTGCACATTTAAAATCAAAGCTGCTTATCTTATATGCTTATTGCTTTTTGACATAAATTGTTTTGAAATGCCAGAGTCAAGATGCTTACAGGGTGTTTGGGATTGTTTATCTCCTTATTTTCAAAGGAGATTTAACAGTATTGACTGTCTGACTGAAACTATGTATATGCTTATTCGACACGAACTAATAACTTCGGAATTAGCACCAAAACACCCCCATATTCAAAACAGATCATTTCACTCACAGATAATCAGATAAGTAGTTTTAAAAAGCGATCCTAAACATCCCCAAACTGCCCATCCACTATATCATGACGCAATCAAGTCAAAATAATCAGAAATGTGCTTTCAACTAAGAAAATGAAAATCCAATACACCCCATTATATGTTCATTCAGAGTAGTCAACTAAGAATTTCTCGCACCTATATCCCTATTCAAAAGCAGATGAACAATCCAATGTCATCTGCAACATCTTAGGATCCTACCAATGTTAATTTGAAGCCCTAACTAACTGTTTTTGGTATATGGAGACACCCCACTTGAGCTACCTTTCATGACCTGGCACAAAAACACCGGACACCACACACCACCCTCAAAACCCATACATCCTGATAATGCACTAGCCCTCTATGATTCTGGATTATATATGTCTAGAACAAGACGACAAATAGCCCCAAGAAGTAGCAGCACCTTACAGGAATGGAACTTGAGACCTCTTATTGGGACTCCCAAGCCCTAACTAACTTCGTTAACGACAAAACATGATCATTTCAAATTGCACACATTATTCTTTCGAACACCATACCTAAAGAATCTCCCTAAGACTGCCAGTAACCCTCACCTTTATTTTACCCCTTCCTTTCACTCACCACTCATACCCCTGTAACCCTCACTAACCATTTAAATACACACATAACGGTGAGGCACATCACAATTTGGAGCCAAAGTGAGGCCGGTCATCCTTGCTATGTAGACTCCTCACTTGAGGAAGCCACTGGTTATGAGCAGCCTAACAATAACTTAAGCAAGAGGACTAGTGCAAAAGCTCGAAACTGATTCACTGTCATCTGCAACCTACCTAACTCATTCCATCACACTATGGCTATCCTCCTGCTCCTTATGTGTCAATCGTCCATAGACTCATGAAACGGACCAACTTTCTCGCTCACATTTAGATGATTGACATGCTGCGGTAGAAAGTAAAGGCTTTTTAAGTAACAACTAACAATCCAAATTACGATAATCTTAAGTTTAAACAAACAAGCGTTACATTCTAAACGCTAAACCTAACAAAACATCCACAATTCAATATGAACATAAACAAACAATACCTCAGAGTAATTTTTCCTTCTACGAGTCCAATAAGCCAATGTAGATACTAGCTATGTTAATACACTGAAACTAGTAAAACTAAAACTAACCGGCCACCCTCCTATTTACGTGGAAGGCAATGTTAAAACTGGCTCACTAGCAACAAAGTGTCCTGATTTCATATAACAACTTTTCAAAAACACAATGTTGTAAAAATCGTCCTAGGTGATCAAGTGGCAGGCAACGCTAAAACTGACTCAACGGCCCTTTAGGAGAGTGTGAGCAAACTAACTTAACTAGCGACAAAATGTCCACATTTCATAGTAATTACTTTACAAAAACCTATAGCGTGGGAAAAAAATTGAAACAATACCTCGGAGTAATTGTATTCTAAGGGGATGTTTGTTTAAGCTTATTTATGGGCTTATGAGATTATCTATACCGGCAAAAAATTTTCAAGCCTATATTTTTCAGCTTATTTTGAAACTTGTAAAAGCTTATTCTGACATGATAAACTTATATAAAAAGTTCCAAAATAATTGTCCATTTTCAGTTTCAACCAATCAAATGACAGTCTAGTAGGTAGGGATGATATTTGAATGGTTGAGTAGTGTAGTGGACTCAATTGTTTTATAGTGTGCTTTTTTTCATGGGACAATAATTTCGGGACGGAGGGAGCATAAAACATTCCAAATAAGACAAAAAGACAGATAAGCTCCGTAGACAAGCTTAAGTGTTTGTTTCGGCTTAAATAACGGGCTTATGGCTTATATGATTTTCGGCTTATATTTCATATGCTCATTGTGTGTGCCTTGGTTTGAAACTTTTCGGCTTATATAAGCTTATTACGACATGATAGCTTATATAAGCCGAAAAATTTCAACATAAGCCACGAAAAATGATCTTATGAAACATAAACCGAAAACCAAATAAGCCAAGATCCCAAAGCCCTGCTACATAAGCCGAAACAACAATGCAAAAAAAAAAGTTATATTTTTTTTTTGTTTATTTAATTCATAAACATACACATAAAAGCATAAAACATAGATCTAACAAACAATCAAGTACCACATTTCAAAACAAAGCCATAAATAAAAAAGCAAACAACCTCGGAGTAATTATTCTTTTTACGCGTAACGCGCCCCACAAACCGCTCCCCGGGAAGCGCACGATCACACATAACAACATAACCAGTCTCCTCCACTTTACACAACCCTTTCCCTTTAAAAGCCAAACTCTCACACACCAACTCCACTTCCTCCCCTCTTTTCGGAAACAACCCCCTTGGTTTTCTCCCCCCTTTTAGTATAACGTTATCTGCATTTTCAAGTGATGATGAAACGACGGCGTTTAGTGAGGAGTGATGACGTGGAAAATGGAGTTTGGTGGTGAGGTGGGGGAGGTGGCGGAGGGTGATGTTTGGGATGATGGCTGTCATTGGTGAAAGTGTGAAACCCTGGTGGTGTGGTGGGTTTAGGGTTTTTAGTGGTGGGGGTGAAGGGGTGTTTGGATAAAGGGATATAGTACTAGTTGGAAAATACAAAAGTATTTTCAATTTGGGAAAATTCCAAAATAAACCGGTCGCCTAAAGTGTTTACCCTTTCTAGACCTCAAAAAGTAAACTTTCCAAAATAGACCAGTCGCCTAAAAAACTTTTCATTTTTTGTGTAAGTTACTTTTCAGACATTTTTTTAGAAGACCTACTTTTTTAAGCGACTTTAGGCAAAAAGTGACTTACATGTCTCAAAAGTAACTTACACAAAAAGTGAAAAGTTTTTTAGGCGATTTAAGAAACAAGACGACTGGTCTATTTTGGGAAGTTTACTTTTGAGGTCTAAAAAAGGTAAACACTTTAGGCGACCGATCTATTTTGAGAATTTTCCCATTCAAGTTTTTACTAGAAAAATGAAAATTTCGATCTATCTTTTTCTATTTTTTCTCTCTATAACAATAAAAGGACAATTTTCAATCTCACATTTAAGTATCTCAACCGAACTTTTTTTTTACAACGGCAATTTTTTTTCACAACGTATACCACATATCTCACAATATATTTCACATATGCCTCTAGCGAGGCTTGAACCCACAATCTCTAAGTTGGTGGGGAACTCACATACCCAATGATACTCTTGGTGAGCTTAGTTGGTTTTCTCAACCTAACCTTAATCGGTAACATCTCCATCTTTCATCATCATTGTCGCCGCCTAACGTTGCAATTTGATATTATTATCTTTTTAATTAAAAGAAAATTTTAACTTTATCTAAACGGGTTTTCAAAATTCTCAACTCGTTTTGAGAGAAAAAAAACCATTTACTTCTCAAGGAATCTAATAATAAAAAGACGAGACAAATTTTCTAAAACTAAATGCTACCTTATGTTCTTGAGTTTATTAGAAAATAATATAATTAGTTCAACTTACATGTTGTATGTTATTTAGTTGTTATTGACAAAACCTTTAAGAAAGGCATATCGATCTTTAAATAAAAATATTAATGTTCTTTTTTCATTTTCTTCCAAAAATTGGGTGAAGATCTTTTTAATAAAAGTTTCTCTATAATTACTATCCAAATCACTTTCTTTTCTTAAAATAACTTAAGAAATAAAAAAAACATTCTCTTTTCTATCTTTTTCCCCTTAAATTTTAACTCAAAAACAAAATGTTCAAGATAACTGGAAATAGATGTGTAAACGAGTCAAGTTTTGTGAAATTTACGTCGAGCTTTATCGAGCTTGTTTGAGCCGAGCTTTATCGATCCTCGAGTTCGAGCTCGAAATGTTTATCGAATCGAGTTTGAACTTATATAAGCTCGACACGAGTTACTGTCGAGCTTTTCAAGCTTTTAAGTGAGATAAATCTTTTGTTTTTAGCTAGTTATAGCATCCGAACTTTTGACAGACTAATTTACGGGGTTTGAACCCACCGTCACATAAATTCAAATCGATAAAGCCTTCCATTTTCACCCCAACCAAAATTCAAGCGGGTCTAATGAAAAGAGTCCCACCCTCCTACTCTCTCTCATTTATTAACCGAAAAAAGTACATAACAGGGGCTCTTACATTCAGAGGTAATTAATCGAGTTTTACTCAAGGGGAGATCCATTGCAAGACCATGTCCAAAGTAGAACATACTTGTATAGTCAATCTGCATAAAATAGTAAATCATTCTCTTTCTGTCCAATCTAATGGGAAATATTATATTATAGCGGAATATACTCGCACAACTCGCGGATTTTTCCTTGTTCGTTTAAAGCGGATACCGCACTATAGCTAAGTCGTCGGGCTTATCCACCAAGGGATTCGTGAAATTTATGTGAATTGCGTTTGGGGAAATCTACCAAAGCTAGGTAGATAGACAGACTCATTTCTCGCTGCTATGGGATAGCAAGAAAGAAAATTTTGTTTGGCCAATTGAGTTCCCAATTGTCTCTTAATGCGGTCCTTGTAAACACACCAGGTTTTACAACTCCCTAGGCAGTGTACCTAACCGTTGTAATGTAGTATAGGCAAGACTCGGGGGTTGTTATCGTTCTCTAGGGGAATAGGTTGGGAAGGTTCAAAAAGAATATAATAAAGGTCTAAGGGTTAAGAGAATACTATTTTTGTATTTTTATATTTTATAGAAAGCAGATAAAATTCTGGTTTTGAGAGGTTTGGTTTGATTTTAACTAACTAAACTAAATATAAATCTAAACTACTTTGGTGAAAACTATATGGTAAACAAACGTATTTAGTTAATCATGCACTACTCCTCAGTTTGCTTCTCCTAAATCTATTGCTTTGTCACACTTGTGATGATCTGTGTAAGTATTTCCTTAGTTATAAACGAATTACACGAAAACGCCGTATATGTAATATTATGTTAAGGCAACACACATGTAAGGTAGTACGAAGACTATTACAAGGCCCCTAAGAGTTTATTACATGCATTAAAATACATAAGAGGGATCAACCATATTAGGGGTAAGGTAGTACGAAGACTGTTACCGATGATATCCTTTCTACACACTCGCGTTTCCCTAGACGTCTATGCCAATTTAATATCTTATGGCTAGTTTTCTAAAGCTTAACGCGCACATCCATCACAAGAAGCAATATTAAAAGGATCTACAAACTAAGTTTCAAGCAGTCATAAGTAAATACTAATGGATCTAGCCTAGCATATTAAAAAGAAGTGAAGAGCAAGAATCAATCACGCAACACATAGACATATTGAATGATAAAAGATAGGAGATCTCACTTGATTAAAACATGTAATTAAGGCTGATACAAGAGGGTTTTAACACCCTAAACACGGCCTAAATAGCAGCTATAATTGTCTTCTAAAAGTAGGATTCTGTTCCCAAAAGTTACACACATGAAACTCTAAAAACGAGTTTGTATATATAGGAAAACGGGCGCGATGGCGTCGCGTTATAATCCTGACGCCGTCGCCCAGTCGAATCTTCTAGGGCTTCTTTAAGTCGGTTGGATAATGACACCGTCACAAGAAATCGGACGCCGTCCTTTGTAAGCCATGATGCCGTCACAAATAAATGTGAAGCCGTCTCCACGCACTGTACGCGTATTCTTTAAGAGATTTGGTGTAGAGTCGTAGTCTTGTTCGTTTCTTCTCCATATGATCCCAAGTCACGTGTATTTCTCTAAAATCCATCCAAGTATTGAAAACAAAAAAATGAATGATTAAGTACCTAATTTGGGCATATTTGCACGATTTATGGGGTTAAATGACCATGAAAAAGTCTATAAAATGACACCTCATTAAATACCCCTACACTTAGAATTTGATTGTCCTCAAGCAAATGGGCTTTTCTACCTAAACAATAGCAGTATCAGGGGCATTTAACTTACTTTTTAAAGATATTTTACGACACAACCTTATAGACCTCGTAATTAAAAGCACGGAAGTTATACACTAGCACCTCACATAAGTGTTTGGATTCTCTCTTTCTCTCATGTGTATAATGAATTATAACAGTATAGGAAACGGGAAAATAACACGCATTACCTGTCGTAGCATATAAATTACCATAGGCTTGGTAAAGGATCAAACCTCCACCGCTAGGCGCAAGTACTAGAAATTACTATCAAAGAGGCCTTTAAGGGTTGTGGGTGTAGGTGTATGATAACAATAATGGAAACGGAAACGGATGGGATATATTTAGGGGTGGCCTTTTGGGTGAATTTGGGGTGAAGTGGTGAGTTAATTATTTATAAGAATACACGTTCAGTGGGTTGCTAAGCAAAAGACTTCGACCACTCGGACAAAGATGTACAATACTCAACAAAACTCTACATCAAACTCTTTTCTTCTTCTTTTCTATTTTTCTATTTTTTTAATGATAAATAACATCACTTAGGTTTATAAACATACCCCTACACTTGAGTTTTTGATACTCAATACATAAGCTAACTAATGACTCGAATTGAGGTAGATCAATATAACATGGAGACTATCGAACAAATATGGGGGTAATGATTTAACTTTTCTTCCCCATTCTTCCACAAAATAAATACTACCACGAATCCTAATCATCCTAAAACTGTATATACTGGGATAAGGACTTAGCAACCATGTACTCAAAAAATTAACTAGGGTTAAACCAATAATGTATTAAAAATGAGTACATACAAGGAAGGATAAGGCGATTTAGGTGTAACAATTGGTTAAGGGTAACAATGTTCTTCATTAATAATCTAGAGTCTACCAGAAAATTACGAGAACCGTGAAAAGGATAGGCTCAGAGGGATATACTAGGGGTATCCTATACTAAAAATGAGTGTTGTCGCACTCTGAGGCGGAAACACAGGGCGCGACGTTTTGATTACATTACAGAAGATACAAGATATACCATGATTCGTCACAAGAAAATTTAATTTACAATGTTACATTTGATGTGGTCTTGAAAACAAGGTACACATGTCTTTAGGAAAACGTCTTAGTCAATGATAATACTTGAACTCCATTTACCTTCTGTTCAAAAGCTGATCACACCTGAAAGTGATACTCTAAACGGGTCAACATAAAGTTGTTGAGCTCGTAGGTTTAGATGTAAACCCAATTGTTGTGCCAATGTTTTAGGTAGTGGACAATTATGCAATATGAAAACAGAATGCATGCATTTATTTTAGACTTCCAACATAGCAATCCCATGCTATCATAGTGTTTGATTTCCACATAGAAAACCCATGCTATCATAGTATTTCTAATTTAATTCATAACATATCAATGATACCAACCATTCACAATGGTCTGAGCGCTTATAGTCCTCCGCACCTACAGCCTACCAGCTGGAGCTAAACATAGTGTATGTATGTAGTGTTGAGCAGAAATCCACATAGAACTTTGCATGAATTGATCTCATAGCATTCACATAGCAATTGACATAGAATTTACATAGCATTCATACATGTAGTCATAAGCACATAGCATTGTCCAAAATGAAATAGAAGTTTTGCACAGATGAAGAGCATTGAAATGAATTTGAGTATCATTTCCCCCCTAACAGAAAAAGAGTTTGAAAAATGGGGTTGCGAGAACTCACCTCAACAAGATGATAGTAGTTGAACTAGATGATCTCTAAGTAAATGTGCAACGGTACCCGGCCACGACCTAGTAATAAGTTTACCTTAGTGATATGTTTCATGATAAACTACTTGTTACACAACGTTTGTATTGCTATTTATGAAAATGTTTTGCATACTTGTTATGATGTACTTTGTTTTCATGGTTGTGTGGTAACTAAGTAGTTTGACTCGATGAGTTTGAAATCCACGTATGATGCACGATCGAGGAATGAAAATGAAAGGGATGAGGATTATAGTATCACGAATAAGAGAATATGAATTTAGAATTCGGAGTCAATACGTAAGAATAATTATTGAAGAGCTTGATAATTAAAGAAATAAGGGCTTAGATGATTAAGAATATAAAACCAAGAATTTAAATATATTAGAAATTTAGGGATAAAGATAGAGTATAAAAATAAAAAATAGTCGGGCGTTAAAATAATAATATTTTATTATTTTGTCTTTTTATCGAAGTTATAAATCTAGTTCTTGTCATGGGTATAGTACGTCTTTTAGTTCGTTTATTGTGGTTAAGTCTAATCGTTTACAGTTTGTAATTTAGTATTTAATGAAAACGTAACTTTGTCTCTTTGTTGAATCACACGAAAAATGAGTTTTTCCATTATATTTCTAAGTGTAAGATATTTTATAAAAATCTCGGCATGACCCGTTTGTTTTTAAAAGTTTTCCCAAGGTTTCCAAACCTTATTTTCCAGTGTTCTACTTAAATTCCCAATTTCCAACAACATGACAAAAAAGTTTATATTTACGAGTCGTTTATCCAAACATGACATCTATGACTAATTTAACCATTCTTTACTTATGTAGGTATCAATCGATCAAATATCCGTTTTAGACATCTAGGTTTATAAGTTTTCACCTATTGGGCCCAAAAGCCCAAATGTGAGTCCGATAGTATTTGTTAAGTCTTATACTCTCAAATTCAATCCAAATTGAGTCCATGGCCCACTTAGAGTTTTATGATTAGCCCGATAGTATGAGAACAAAAGTATTTATACCTTATTGGGCTTTTCAGCTCAATAAGCCTACAAGTGTATTTTATAACCCAATAAGTTTTAAAATAGTCTAATAAGCTTTAGGAATAAGCAATAAGCCTTTAGTTTGCCAAAATAAGCTAGAAAAATAAAACGTAAAATAGAATAAGTTGTGGTCAATAAGACAAATAAGCCGTAGATTATTTTCTTATTGGGTCGTGGCCTTAATAAGCCCAAAATAAGCCGATATGAGTTTGAATAGTTTAATAAGCTCAAAAACCAAATAAGTTACTAAAATAAGCCCTAATAAGCTAGGAAATAAGTCAACTAAGCATAACAGGTCTAATAAGCCTAAGATAAGCCACAGCTTATCTCGGTTTATTGAGCCGTGAGGCTTGTTTGGCCCAAAACCGTCAATAAGCCCTCGAATAAGCTAGTAAGCCCTTAAACAAGTGTATTGATGAGGTGTCATTTTATACACTTTTTCAGGGTGATTTAACCCCTTAAATCGTGCATTTATGCCCAAAATAGGTACTTAATCGTTCCTTTTCAGGTATTTAGCATTTGGAAGGCATTTGGAGGAAATACACGTGACTCGGGCTCATTTAGAGAAGAAAGGGACAAGACTACGGACCTACACCAACATCTCTCAAGATTATGTTCTCAGCGGCTGGAGATGGCGTCATAAGATACACGTGACGCCGTCACGATTCATCCCATGACGGTGTCACAAGAAATCATGACGGCGTCAGTTCGCACGACCCAACCCACGATCTATTATATTCTACTTCACGACGGCATCACGATTAAAACATGACGCCGTCGTAGCGATTTTTCTATATAAACAAACCCGAAATTAGGGTTTTATGTGTGTAACTTTAGAGTAAAAAAGGGAGACGAACCCTAGTTCGTTTGACAGCTTATTAGGGACGATTTTAGGGCCTCAAAACCCTATTGTACTTCCTTCAATATTCAATGTTTTAAATCAAGTAAGACCTCTTAATCATTCAATATGTCTTGTTTGGTGATTCTTATATGTTCTTGCTTTATCTTTAACATGCTTGGCTAAACCTTCTATTGTGTTCATTTATGATTGTATGAAACATAGAATGTAGATCTTAGTGGTGTTGCTTCTTGTGATCAATATGCATATTAAGTCTTATTACTAAACACTAGCTTATGTCTGTAACCGCTGTATGAATATGTACTTAGAAAAACAGTGATTGTAGTAAGAAAATAAAAGGAATACAATCGGAGTAACATCTTCTACTGACCTTGCCCCTCCATTGGTTGACCACTTTTAATATATATTCAAAATACTTTTAATATACTCTTGAGGGCCGGGTAAAAGTCTTCAAACTACCCTTACAATGTGTTTTGCCTCAATGGAGGATATGTAAATAGACGGCGAGTTCGTGTAATTCGTTCATGACTTAGGAAATAGTTACATGGATCATCACAAGTGTGACAAAGCAACAACACTAGGAGAAGCAATCTAGAGAGTATTATATGATTAAATGAACATAATCTTTTATTATATTGTTATCACCAGTAGCTTAGTTTATTATTTAGTTTAATAGCTAAAACCAACCAAACCTCTCAAACATATGATTTACTGCTTTCATAAAATATAAAAACACAAAAAAAATCTCTCTAAAACCCTTATAATACTTTAGATCCATGATAAAGCCTTCCCAACCTATTCCCTTAGAGAACGATAACAACCCCGAGTCTTGCCTATACCACTACTACAACAGTTATGTACTCTGCCTAGGGAGATGTAAAACTTCTTATAGAAATCCCTTACGACAACCGCATTAAGATTTTGGCGCCGCTACGTGGGGAATAGTTAGGTTTTGATCATAGTTTAGCTTAGTTTTACTTGCTTGGATCCTTTCAAGTAAGACTTTAATTTCTGCATATTAGCTTCTCGAATCCTAACATTTCTTTTGTGTTTAATGTTTCGTAAACTCATACTCGTCAACCTCCAATAAAGTGACTAGAATCCTATCCGTACTCTTGAGGAGACTACTCCACACCTAGCCACAAGGGCATAGAATACCATTTAGCACCCTTGGTAGGGAACAACGTGGTACCATTCTTTCGATCCTTCACCATCTGGTTGGTGCTAAAAACTTATGCTCGTATCCAAACGGACGTTTGGTCCGAGAAACAAACACTAACCTCAAGTATTTCCATAAGACTTTTGACTCACTGACCTTGATGGAAAACAGGGAAAGAACGCGCCTGCATTTTATTCAATTTATCCTTACAGATCAAGCTGGCAATTTTGGGCTTTAAAGAAATGTCCATCTAGCAGGATCCATCACCACATGGGAGGATCTTACTACCCGATTCCTTGCTCAATTCTTTCTACTGGGAAGGACCGCAAAACTCCGCAATGATATGCTGATGTTCCAACAAAATCATAGACTCGTTTCAAGGACTTACTCCAAAAAGTCCTTCATTATGGCATCGATCGTTGGCTTCAAATCCAAATTTTTTATGATCATGTCTCCTTTCATCTTAAGTGCGAGATTGACCGCGCCACTGACGGCAAAACTCCATCATAAGAATGCGACGAATCTTAGAATCATTGAGAAACCACGCTCTCTACTACATATGCTGGAATGACACGAAAGAATTCGTCAAGCCGGTCTAGGCTATTTCTACGCCTCAAGGCATCTAAAAAACACCTGACCAAAGACTTATTGAGCTTGAAGACCAGATTAACTTCTTACTACATGGATCGTGACCAACCCCTATGAGCTCGACACACATCCCTCATGCTTATGCCGATGCAGTCTATTCTAAACCTTGCCCGCAAAGCCATAACGAGCTACCTAAGCTGAATCCCTTTACTTTCCATGAACGTACAGGTCTAAGCCCTCAACCCCAAGCATTAGGAACTACTTTTGAGGCTTAAGTAAGGGACTACATGGCATCACACACTGAAAGAATGAAAAGATTTAAGAACGCCATTTTCAAGCAACGCGAGGAGATCAACAAAAGAATGACTGAAATGTTCAGACTTCTTAAGAAACTCACGACCAGCAGAACCCCTGAGAAAGTATTAATAAGGGAAGAAGCCAAATTCCCCGTCACCATGAACGTAAACTCTATCTCTCTAGCAAGAGGAGAGGAAGAAAGGAGTGACAAGACGGATGAGACACTCGATAACACTGTAAAACCTATCGTAACAGATACAGAAATACCAATGAAGGAAGCCGAAAGGAATAATGAGACTAAAACAAGCCGTAAAGAAAAGGCGAGAGAAAGAAGAAGAGGAAGTACTAGTTCTTGACCACTTTAGAATATTATCCCTGAAGTCATATTGAAATGAAAAACTATTCAAGGGACTAGTCTATAATAAAAGGTTAATGACATCTCTTCTAGGGCCCCAGTTGGGAAGGTAAATGGAAAGACATATAATGTGTTACCTCGGGGGCCTGTTTATGAAGCGATGATCAAGAAAAAGATAACAAAAAAGGAGGACATCGGAGGGTATTTCAAAATACCTTGCAGCATAGGGGGCCTTAAGCACGTGATTGCCCTCGTCGATCAAGGGTCCGATGTAAACATCATGCCCTACTCCACTTACATGAAACTTACCGATGAAAGGCTTGCTGAGATAGACATTAGACTCTCACTAGTTAGCCACTTGTACATTTACCCTTTAGGAATTGCTGAGGACATATTAGTTGAGGTCGCTAAACATGTATACCCCCGATACTTGTGATTTTTTGGATATCCAGTAAATGAAGAAGTGCCCCCCCCCCCCCCTTTCATCTTAGGAACACCATTCCTTATAACGGCCAAGGCCGTAATTAAGTTTGATAAAGGCACCATAACTCTAAGATCTAGAAAGAGTAAGATAAGTTTCCATAGGATACCTGATTCCCCCTGTATAATCGAGAAAGGAGTCAGAACGACATAGAGCCATGCCCACTTTTATAGAAGAAAGATAAATCTTCACTGGAAATGGAGATGAGTTCAACTAATGGAGGACCAAAAATTTCAAAGGGCAAGTATCCCACTTTAAATTACTACCAAGGAGGTAAGGATTATGAAAAGAAGAAGATCACGTAAAGAACGCAGACTACGAGTCTAGCTATGAGACTCAAAATAAAGAAAAGCGCATCTTGTGAGCAACCAATTATACTTTTCTTGCACAATATGAGTGTCATGTTTTTTAATTCTATTCAATTTTATCTACTGTTCGAACCCCAATCTTGTAATCATGCTTTGTTTTGTTTTTAACCTCGTCTTAATTTCAATCAAAGGTATTTTGCAACAAAATAAGTGTAGGGGATTTATTCGGTTTTTAGAACCATCTTCGAACATTTTAAATAAATTATTTAGATTAATTCGCGTCAGTTTTGAGTCATATGAGTAAATTGTCAAATCTCAGGTTTTATGCAACCATTTATACAGGAATTAACTTATGGAATCAAGTGCAGGAAATTTTTCATCAAAAACAAAATTTTCGTTTTCACAAAACATGGAGACGGTGTCACGATTTACACGCGACGCCATCACCACGACATCTGTGACGACGTTAGGATATCCCTTACGACGTCAAACACCCAGGTCTAGAAAACGTTAAAGTTTTTAATTATTTTTGAAAATAAACTTACATAACATTTAAAATATGTACTCTTTTGTTATAAACCTGCAAAACCAATGAGTTTGACAATTCTCTCATCCTATCTTTACTGCTTTATCGAGTCAAACCCTAAATTCACATTGTATATTTGTATATCGCACATTTTATACTAGGTATAGTTGTCTTTGTCTTTGATTACAGGTTATATTTGATGAGAAGAAGCTTAGTACTAGGAAGATTTATTAGACGAATCTTGTTGAGACATTAAACCAGTTTATCGACAGTTTTTTTCTCCATTATAGATCAAAACAGGGAGGTACTAGTTTCTTTTACTTGTTTTATTTTCCCTTAATTCGTTTTTACAAGTACTTCTATAGAACATTAGGGAGAATGTTCAACTTAAGTGTAGGGGAAATAAGCCTTGGAAACTATTATTTCATTTGCCATTTGATGGGTAATATATCGAAACATAGCATAAAAAGGTAATTTTGACCAAATTTAAAATTTTTTATGACACATACCGATGAAAACCGAGTATTAATAGCGTCTCATGGATAGGAATGTATATGACTAGCACAAAAACCCTCAAATTCCACCCCCAAAATGTGAGGTTCGCCCTTAGATATTATACCTTTAGCTTGTTCGAGGTAATGAGTGAGCAATCATGTGTGTCTATTCTGTTGTTACAGATGTGTATGCGTGGTTTTGTCGCCTTTTCTGGAACATTAGTATTAGTTACTTTAGGATTATGAGAGTGTACCAGTAGTATATTAAAAAAAAATTATTATCCATAGAACTTGTTTTTGTGATGCATTCCGAGATCGCATAGTGAGTATTAGGATTTGCTTGATAAGAGGCATTAGGAGTAACCCATGTTTTAAACGTGTAATGGTTATGATGGTCACATCGATCATATAACTATCCCACACCCTTACCATACACTTATTTTTAGTGCAGGATACCCCAAGTACAACCCTTTGAGCATATCCTTTTTCACGGTTCTAGTAATTTTCTTGTGGATTCCAGATTATTAATGAAGAGCATTGTCACCCTTAAACCAATTGTTACAACAAAATCGCCTTATCCTACCTTGTATGTACTCATTTTTAGTGCATTATTATGTTAACCCAAGTTAATTATTGAGTACACGGTTGCTAAGTCCCTATCCTATGTCAGAATACAGTTTTTGGGACGATTGTATTTAATGGTAGTTGTATTTAGCGAGGAAGAATAGGGAAGAAACGTTAAGTCAATAACCCCATACGTTTGTTAGATGATCTCCATGTCATTTTGATTCACCTCAAATCGGGTCATTAGTTAGATTGTAAATATCGAGTATGTAAAAAAAAGCTCATTTGTGTAGGAGTACGTGATTTAAATCCCATTATGATGTATTATGTTATTCAAAATATATATCTAGATATAAATATATGTATATATATGTATATATATATATAATATATAATATATATAATATAATATATATAATATAATATAAATATATATAAATATATATAGATATATATATATATATTATAAAGAGATGAGAGAGATAAAAGAAAAATAAAGAATTGTATGAGTTATGTAGAGTTTGTATTTCTTGTCCCCAGTCTTGGCTTAGCAACCAACCAGCGTATATTAGTGAAATAATTAGCTCACCTTCCCCTCCAAATTCACCAAAGCACCCAAATGTTATCCCACCCTTTTTCGTTTCCATTATGTGTTATCTTACACCTACACCCAACAACATTTTTTTATTTTTTTTTTTTTTTTTTGTTTTTTTTTTTTTTTTTTATTTTTTTTTTTTTTTTTTTTTTTTTTTTGTTTTGTTTTTTTTTTTTTTTTTTTTTTTTTTTTTTTTTTTTTTTTTTTTTTTTTTTTTATTTTTTTTTTTTTTTTTTTTTTTTTTTTTTTTTTTTTTTTTTTTTTTTTTTTTTTTTTTTTTTTTTTTTTTTTGTTTTTTTTTTTTTTTTTTTTTTTTTTTTTTTTTTTATTTTTTTTTTTTTTTTTTTTTTTTTTTTTTTTTTGAAAGACCTCTTAGAAATAATGAATAAAGCTTGCGCCCAACGATTGAGGTTTGATCCTTTCACCAAGCCTATGTAATTTATATGCTATGCTAGTAATGAGTGAGTTGATTTCCATTTCACCCTTATGTCATTAATTTATTAACTCATGAGAGAAAGAGAGAAATCCCAAACACATTAGTGAGGTGCTAGTGTATGCATTCTGTGCTTTTCATTACAATGTCTAGAAGTTATTGTAAAATACTTTTAAAGAGTAGGTTAAATGACTCTCCATGATTGATATTGTCTAGGTATGAAAAAGCCTATTTGTCTGAGACAAGCTAATCTCAAGTGTAGGGGTATTTGATGAGGTGTTATTTTATACACTTTTTCGAGGTCGTTTAACCCCCTAAATCGTACATTTATCCCCAAAATAGGTACTTGATCATTCCTTTTCAGGTATTTAGCATTTGGAAGGCATTTGAAAGAAATACACGTGACTTGGGCTCATTTGAAGAAGAAACGAACAAGACTACGGACCCAACACCAGACTCTTGAAATTTAAGCTTTAACAAAGACCTGTGAGGCACCGTTGTCCACCAACTCTACATGACGCCGTCACAACCCACTTAGTGACGGCGTCACAACATTTCATGATGGCGTCAGCACGCACTGACTCACACGTAGATCTAGAATATTCTACTCATGACAGCATCACGATTAAAACACGACATCATCGCAGCGATTTATCTATATATACAAATTCGTTTTTAAGGGCTAAGTGTGTAACTTTAGAGTAAAAGAAAGGGACGAACCCTAGTTTGTTTAGCAGCGGTTAAGAAGGATTTTAGGGCCTCAAAACCCTATTGTACTTCCATTGATTCATGTTTTAATCAAGTAAGACTATCTTAATCATTCAATATGTTTTTTTTGTGATTCTTATCTGTTCTTGCTTTATCTTTAACATGCTTGGCTAAACCTTCTATTGTGTTCATTTATGATTGTATGCAACCTAGAAATGTAGATCTTAGTGGTTGCGTTTTATTATAATATCATGTAAGGTCTTAGAAACACTTATGTCTGTATCGTGATTGAGTAATCTACAAAACGATGATTGTGGTAAAAGGATTACCATGCGGGTAGCAGTCTTCTTACTACCTTGCCCCTTAATATGGTTATCCACTATTAAAGTATAATTCAAAAGAATTTAATATACACTTGGAGCCGGGTAATAGTCTTGCATACTACCTTACCTTGATTTTTTGCCTCAACGGAATATTAAAAATACGGCGGTTTTCGTGTTAACTTCGTTCAAGACTTAATGAAATAGTTACATAGATCATCACAAAGTGTACAAGCAACACACTAGGAGAAGCATCTAGGAGTAAATACCATGATTAAATGAACATAATCTTTATTATATATTTATTACACCAGTAGCTTAGTTTATTAATTAGTTTACTAGCTAAAACCAACAAACCTCTCAAACATATGATATACTGCAATCATAAATATAAAAACACAAAATAATCTCTCTCACCCTTAGAATTCTGATTGGACCGTGTGATCAAGCCTTCCCAACCTATTCCTTAAGAACAAAAACAACCCCCGAGTCTTGCCTATACAACTTCTAGTAACGGTTAGGTACTCTACCTAGGGAGTTGTAAAACTTCTTGTAGAAGTCCCTTATGACAACCGCATCAACATGTAAACCATACTTTTGACACCTCTGTTAAGTCACATGCACCTGTTAGAATTGTAGCTCCTAGCGAACTTCCTCAAGTAAGTTTGGTAAATGAAAGTCTTAAAAAGCTAAAATATCAACTTGCCAGTTTTGACAAGGTGGTAAAAAAGATAACCACATCAGATGCTAATCACTGCAGGTGCGTGGATTTGAGACATATAAAAGCTTGTTTTTTAACTGAAATAATTCCATTTTAAAAGTTTTAAAGGACACAATTAATGCGTTTGATAAAACTCTTCTAGATGAAATTACTGAAGTTCAAACTGTTTTTAACCAAATGGAAGCTTCTGTTGATCAGTGTTCTGTAGCCAAAAATGCTCTTGAAATTAAATCAAACAGCTTAGTATTGATATTGATCAACTCTTGAACCAAATCATGTCTCAAGAAATTATGCATATTATTGTGAATTCTGTTGATATTCTTGATGTGAATAAGTCAGGTGTTGATGAATGCAATAAGTGTCTAGTACTTGAGATTGAGCTTTTCAAAAAGAAAGTTTTGATTAAAAAAGATGTTTACTACAAACTTTTGAAAAGTTATTCAATACTAGAAAAGCATTACATTTCTTTGGAATTAGTAACTCAACTCAATCAAGAAATTTTTCAAAAGGATAATTTTCATGAAAACAAAAATGCTTCTACATTTAATCAATTATTTAAAATAAATTAAGTGAAAGTTCGGTCACAAAAAAGGACACGGTCATAAGAAAATAAGAAAAGATTAAATATTGAATGGAAAAGATAGGTGTGAAAAATGGTAAAGAAAGACTTGATGAATTGAAACAATAAACATTTGAGTTGGAGCCTATTGGCAAAATAACTTTTAGAAAATGAAAATTTTAGAAAAGAACCTAAGCATTTGAAATCAATTTACAAAGACCAATTTGATTCAATTAAAAAGACACGTGTTCAATCCAAAGAACATTGTAACTCTCTAATTGCTCAAATTAATTCAAAGTCTATTGAAAATTCAAACTTGAATGCTCAACTTCAAGAAAAGGTTTTTGCTATTGCCGCATTGAATAATGAATTAAGGAAACTTAAAGGAAAAAATGTTGTCGATAATGTTGTTTCAACACCTATTGCCACCACTATTGCTCGAAGAATGTTCAATGTAGCATTTCACATTTTCAGGTCATTTCCTGACTTAATATTTCATTATTTATTTTTAGGGTTTTACGCGTTCGCTTTTAATATTATCTTATAGTTAAATCGCGTAAACTAAAAATCATCATCAACTAAACGGACACCAAACAAGTGTAAAGGTTTACATCAAGGCAAGTGTTATAGTATTATTAAGAAGTATAATTTATAACTTTCATAATTTATTTTTTATTTGTTTACATAAAACACCTTTACGTTTCACAATAAAAATCCCTTGCGTGCATACCCGACGACGTCAAACTTTACCTATCAATCCGCACACCAATACCACATAAAAACCCAAAAGCCAAAAAACAAACTCAATACCTCATAAAAATAACTCTAATGCCGGAATACATGCATAATCACACTTAATAACAACTTAAAACCACGTATTATGGATAACACCTGTCAAAACCGATACACCAACAAGTACCATTGACATATATAACTAGTAATTGACCTAATCATGTTACCCTAGACCCATCTGGCCGGTCATGGTGCATGGGGAGGAGGAGAGCTCTTTCTCATGTACCCTAAATCACTTAAAGATCCAATGGTTTAGTTTTAAGTTGTTTGACAATTCCCATGATCTACCAAGGCAAGTCCCATATTCATTATCATACACTCTCACTCATTAAACAAATTTCAAGCAAAAACTCTCTCTAAAATAAGCCAAAACCCACGGCATACAAAACAAAACTAGGGTTTCATATTCTTTGATTTTCTAAGTATATTAGAGGACTTGTAATATTTTTAATCAAGTAAAAAGTGTATAAAATAAGTTTATAACTAATTATATAAAAACTCATATACCTACTGTTAGAATTCATTTAATAAAGTATGGATTTTATATTTTATTCAATTAGTACTTATCACAAGGATCATAAGCATATAAGAAACTTGAAAAATTGAGTAATAACGAAGGAGATATGATATTTTTAAGTTTACAATAATTAAATGGATAAAAGTGATTTTATAAAAGTTATTTTATACAAATACCCTATTACAGATCTGATATATAAAAATAAATATTTTATAAATATAGTACTTTTTATAAAGAATCCAAGGACGTAAGAAACTCGAAAAACAGATTTAAAATGAAGATGGTACGTTATTTACAAGTTTAAGTTAAAAAGTATTAAGTTACTGTTCACTACAGTATACCATTAGGAAATAATATTCCTAAATTGAGCTTATAATTACGAAGACGTGGACATAGGAATCACTAAAAACCGAATTAAAACGAACGAGATACAATTAAAATACGATTTCAATAATTAAAGTTATAAAAAGTATTTTTATAAACTTTCACTTACTGTTACTGTTCATAACAGTACCAAACCATATTATAAATTTAAAATTTGATTAGACTTTTCAAATACGAATTCCATACATATAAAGAACAAGCGAAACGGATTAAATATGAGTAAGTTATGACTTTTGGAAGGTTACGACGATTAATTATACAAAAGTAGTTTATAATAATTTTATAAAAACAAATAGAACTACTGATTCATCAGGGGCAAAAATATTATAAAAATAATAATATGATAGATTTTCTAATACTAAACCGTGAATAATCCAACATCTTAAAACGGGGTTAAAACGATAAACATACAAGGTTTATAAAACCGTATGCACTATCTTCAATTTTTTGCACTATTTTATAAAAACAATTAAACCAATTATATAACATCATTATATAATCAATAATAATATTAAAACATGAATTACTAACAAGCAATCAATTGTGAGACGAAAACCACACATTAATTTACGAATACAAATTAAACACCTATATTTCAATAAAAGTACTGTTAAACATTGTTTTGACATTTCAAACTAAACAAAGACTATTAGGTGGTGGTGCAACTATATAACTTGTGATGTAGTACTGTTAAGTACGTGGTACTCATACGACCTACATTTAATAGTTGCATTGGATTTTGCTTGTCGACTCACTCACTTGATTCATATTATCAACACTTTACAAAGGTGAGTTCATAGCCCCATGTTTTACTATATCAATGATTTACAACTTTTGGGGTGAGAAACATGCTTTGTTTTACAAATTGGACGTAAGTGTACATTTTATCATGATTACGTGTTTGCCTAAGTAGCGATAACCCTCTGAGCCCATTATCATGAACTGTCAATTACTTTGTGTGAGCGCGAATGATATAAATAGATCTATTTGGGGTTGACATCCCCATCCGGGTGAGTAGCTCTCACTGGTGTCACGGAGTGAACCAACGGATGTATAACATGTCGGATTCGGATGTTGCGGGTTAGAACATCATCACGAGCAATGTTGGCAATTTATATTGCAATTCATACATGTCGAGCTTCAGTGTCATGAGCTTAGGGAAACGTAATTACATTTGTGATGTTTGCATATGTTGCATTATCATACATTTGAAAATCTTACGGCCCTACATTACATTTACACAAACCTACGAATTCACCAACTTTATGTTGACGTTTTAAGCATGTTTTTCTCAGGTCAATGAGGCACGAGGTGCTAAGGATACATTGGGATAGTCTTTTGGGAGTCATGCATTAAAGATTTGGAGTCATTACATGTTGGGATATTGTTATGATCTAAAATCTTTGTTATCAAGTGTTGAACAATTTAAGCCGTTGTGCTTTATATTAAACAATTTCAATAAATCCAATGTATCGTATTTTAAACGACTCTTTTAGAGGTCGTTCTCATATCTTGTGCTATTGATCTATAATGTAACGCTCCCGGATACTCATATTCCGCTGCGACCCAATTTGGGGGTGTTACATCGTTGACGGCGGAAGATGCCGTTGTTTGTTTCGGCTTTGATTCCATTGGAATTTAACTGAAAATTTTGAATTGATTGAAGATGTGATTTAATTCATCAAACCCTCATCATGATCGATACTGTGTGTGTATCCATCACTATTATGTAAGCATCAATATCCTTTAAAGAGCCACAACAAATAAAAATTATCAAACCAAAACCATCACTCACCTTTACCACTCACCAGCAATATCCGAAAATGGTATGCGTATGATTTTTTTTTGTTCATACGAGCTTGATAAGAAGAATGGGGTGAGGGTGAGTAATTTAGGTGAGGTGAGGTGGAGATGTGAGGTGAATATATAAAAAAAATAGTTAAATGAAAATGACCTGCTAAATGTGTGAGGTGTAAGTCATTTTTACTTTATGACCGGTTATCGCAGGTCTCTTTTTAAAATGTTTGTAACTTTTAAACAAATTAAAAAGTTTGAACGGTAAGAATGATATTAAAAACACCATCTTGGTAAGATGTGGAAATTTGTGAAAGTACGTTGGTAATTAATGACTTTAACCCTACTAAATATTATATTACAGTGCTGCATCTCTAACCTAATCTACATATCAAATCTTTAAATTTTGATTTAGTGGTATGCTAAGATAATAGAGTAGAGTGTTAGAGGTGCGGAAAATCCCATAAGTAATACGGAGTAACTAATTCTTATATACATATTTTGGTACACAAAATGTAAAATATCATTTATACATCTTCCAACACATTTTTTTTTCAATTATCGCCCTTAACAAAGACCGTGCATGCACTTTTAAAGTTTTAAATAGGGCTAAGCAAAGTAACACGAAAATCGACCCGACCCAACAAATCGACTGAAGCCGGGCCAAACCGAGCTTATTCGGTTCGGTTTCGGTCGATTTGTCGGTTCGGTTTGGGTCAAAACCAACACGTAGTCCTAAACCGAACTGAACCGACCTTATTCGGTTCGGTTTTGGTTTATATAGTATATACTCGGTTGGCAAATTTTCCTTATTTGGTTTCGGGTCGGTTTCGTTTTTTGTCGGTTCGGATCGGTTCCGACCCGATGCTCACCCCTAGTTTTGAATTTCTTATTCCAAAGACTCTAATTGCACAAAAAAGTTCCTTTACGCTTTCGAAAAGATTAGACTATACCTGCGATTTCGTCAAACTACGAGGACGGTTTTTGCAATTTACTCTATTAAGAAAAAAACCAAAAATCTCAAGTAAGAAAGTTGATTGCTTAAAACGAGAACACATGAAAACAAGGTGACCAAATCACAAAATTGTGATTTTGACATGAAAAGTCAAAATATGGAAAAGACAAAAACAAAACAGTTTTTACTTTCAAGATTCATTCATTTGTTTGTACTTCGACTACTCCGAAACACTGCTGAAAAAGAAACACACCTTCATTTCTGCATGCTTTTTAATCCAAAATCTATTAACCCATCATCAAGAAACACTTAAAGACTGAATCTTTTCATCATTTTGTGCATAAACTTTATTAATTTGATGGTTTTAATGGCAAATTCATCATGGGTTTTTAATCCTCAATTGAGTAAAATTAGATCTTTGAGGGTTTCATGTGTTAGTAGTAGTAATGTTCAGGGAGCTGATAAGGTGTCATCATCTCAATTTAAGCCATCAAGGTAGCTTATTTTTCTTTCTTTTTTTACTTTTTAGAATTTGATTAAATATTTGGTTTTTGGTATCTTGGATTGGGTGATTTATTTTTAGTTATGTGTGTTTTGTGGGTATTTGTTTGCATGAAGTTTAATGGGGTGGGGGGTGGGGGAGGGGGGGGGGGTGCTTATTATTAGTGCTTATTGTGTTTTGACATAGATAAGTAGTTTTGAGGTTGTTTAGGATTGTTTATGGAAAGTGCTTATTTGGTCATTTTTAGGTGGAATAAGTGGTTGTGAATAACCATGTTGGGAGCTGTTTTTCTTAAACTGCTTATTTCAGAGAACATAAGCAGATTTAATAAGCTATATAATCCTGGATATCGCAAAGTATGTGGTGGTTCATTTTGTATCATGATTGATGATTAGAAAGCTATTTAATCAGATCTTTACATTCATGTGTCAGTTTAAAGTATTTGATTGTTTAGTGTGCAAGAATAGTTGTTTTGGATCTATTGCTTTGATTGATTGATTAATACTACAAAGTAAATTACAAAGTTTGAAGTATTTACATGCGCGTTTCTAACGTCACTTAAGAGTTAGGACTCGAGATTTTCATAATCCTGCTTAAGTTGAGAGTTACAATAATAAGAGTTATCAGTTTGCAGAAACTCCTTGCGATGCTTCCCACGATTTTGACCAGAAAATAATAGACATGGCAACTGTTTTTCACATTACATCAACGCAAAAATAATCAGTTCAGATGTATATTCAAAAACCCTGTAGTTGCATTAGAATTAATTCTTATATGCATGCACATGACCGCATTAATTTTTGAATTTTTTTACACTGACAGTGACCTATGTACCCGTTGTAAAATTTACTAAGGTTGGTGGTTATTTTTTTTGAATGAAATAAAACACTTGGTGTTAACCGTGGTGTTGGTTTGACTTCAAGTTACTTTGATCTTTATGCTCTTGAAAACATCATAATAACTAATAAGTTGAAATAGACATTGATGAAATAGTTGATTTTTGTTCATACTATTGTCAAATTCTCTGGTTTCTTATTTTGTTTGTATAATTTTAAAGATTTTCTTATACCTTTTCCAGGCTAGTTGGGAAGGGCTGTAAATTAGTTGGATGTGGTTCTGCTGTACCCACTCTCGAGATTTCTAATGACGATCTTTCCAAGATTGTTGAGACAAACGATGAATGGATATCTGTTAGGACTGGAATCCGTAATCGAAGAGTGCTAACAGGTTGGTTTGCACTTAGGATACTGTTGCTCAACACTTGGAAACTTATTAAGCCAACTTATGAGTGTATTCATTCATACATATTCTAAAATGCTGGTAATTTGCTTGTGTCCATGTTTTATTTTTCATTAGAGAAAATACAAATAAGCGTGTGAAAATGAATCCAGGTGACTAATAGAATGAGTGTAGTTCATCTGTTCTGGAAAATGATATTGTCATCCTAACTCATTTTTTGGGAAGTGATGGTCTTTTTATTCTTTGCAACACTTGTCGAGAAATCTCGATTAGCCATTAATTACAATGATGAATCTGTTCTCTTTGCATTTATATTATCAAGAAATGATCCAAAAATGACAAGTAGAAATAGTTTATACTCCATATACTGATAGGACTTTAATTTCTATCATCTGTTCGCAGGGAAGGATAGGATGACAGGATTGGCTGTTGAGGCAGCTCAGAAAGCCCTTGAGATGGCAGAGGTTGATCCAAATGACGTGGATCTCGTACTATTATGCACATCAACCCCAGATGATCTATTTGGTAGTGCTCCTCAGGTATTGCTTTTGACTGCAGACAAGTGATTTTAGATTTAAAACCTGCCAAAGAAGGAATTCTTGAGTTTCAACTGGATATCATAAATATAATTTTCGACAATAGTTATTGAATAGTGGAAGCATTTGTTTTAGGATTTAGTAAATTTCAATTGCTTAAGTCTTCTTGTTATATCTAGAAACTTTTGTAGTAATTTCAGTAACTTTTATAAGGTTTTAGCTGTTTATTGTCTTCTAAGGTTAGATTATTCTACAAGCTCCTCAAGTTATTACTAAAGCTTTAGGTTCGTGTTCATTCGAGGTTGAAAACTCGGCCGGGTAACTTAACGAGTCAAACTGTGTAATTTTTTTAGGCTGCAAACCCTTTGCGTCCAAAGCTATTTTATAAACAGATATTGTGTCAAAGATGATTAAGAAGATTAAGCAATTTTAATATTACTTTAATTTCCTGAATAGACTGATTTAGAGCGACTTTCTGTTTTATGACTATGTGACTCCTTGTCCTTTAGTCTTTTCATCTACACCTAGAGGTGGAGCGAGATGCCTGCCATTCATATATCATTGTAGCATTATACTTGGTTTGTAGATCTACTTAATAGAACTATTTGCATCTTAAAACAACGTACCTAATCTATTTACTTGTAGGCTTCAAATCACCCTACTATCTAGCCGCTGTAAAGGCATCCCCGACAAACCATTATGTGTTGCAATATCAAACCAAACAAGATAACTATCCCATATGCCAGCACAAAATCATTTAGCGACCAGGCCTATAAAAACACTAAACCTACCACACATAGGAAACACATCTCTCTGGAAGTTAAATTAGTTGAGCATGGTGATTCCAGCGAATGATCCAATATAGATTAAATGGTATTTTGGATAAATTGTATTCTACTCTAATGCCAATTGATTTGCAGCAAATCCGATAAGTGCAAATCCAATCACACTTAGTAGTTGTATAATGTTTTTTCGATATACGATCCAATCTAATTGATCTAGTCGTTGACTCGTTATTGATAACTTATTTTTGTTACTGGGAGCTGCGTTTCTTAGCATGGTAAGTCATTTGGGCATTTTTAATTTGAAAAATCTGGCCGCTATATGGTTTTCGCTTATGTATGAGAAGTTATTTCGTCTGGTGGTCTGGCCTGATCTCGCGATACATATCGGGTTGGTTAGAGCTGTATTTGGAGTAGTTAGATAGTATGATTTTACGTCATTATGGATCCTACATGCAAATAGACTAGACACGCGGTCGTAAAGTTCAAGAAAGGCTCTATTAAGTAACTCTAAGACTGTGTCTAAAGCGTGTTCTATAATTGGCTCATATAACTCCCACCTATAGGAATAGATCCTCCAAACTATCTGAAAGTTAAGCTGACCAAATCGTTATCACTAACAGAGAAAAGACAAAAAGTCTTATAAGACGTTCATTACTCTTATTCTTATATGCCAGATACAAGCAGCACTCGGGTGTAAAGGAAATCCATTGGCTTTTGATATTACAGCTGCTTGTAGTGGATTTGTATTGGGTCTGGTCTCAGCTTCTTGTTATATTCGAGGTAAATTTTCATTCGGTTTTTTCTCTTGGATTGGTTCTTCCTCAATTTTTTCACACTTTACAAAAATATGAGCTTTCTGTGTAGGTGGTGGATTTAAAAATGTTCTTGTGATTGGAGCAGATGCTCTGTCTCGTTATGTTGATTGGACAGATAGAGGGACTTGTATTTTATTCGGGGATGCTGCTGGTGCAGTATTAGTTCAGGTACATATGTTTGTAAATAAACTAAGCATGCCCTTTATAAACTTTAGTAAAATGAACCGTAATAGTGTTCTAGTGTGCTTAGGCTGCTTAAAGTCATAATAATAAAATAAGCATTTGTAAGTCTGATTATTAGGAGACTGATAGTGAAATGACAAAAAATACATTGTTGTGAAACAAAAGAGAGACGTTTCTTTTTGCTAAATGGCAGTAAAAGTCTCCCCAAGTTAGTTTATCTGAAACTCAGCATGTGATTCCCAAATAATTGATATTCACATTTAAAACTGATTTTTGGAATTTCCGGTCCACAGTAGTTAAATCTTTTTCTAAAAGTTAGATCCGAACAAATCCGCAACAATGTTTTGTGGAATTTGCTACACTTGTTGATGCCACATGAAAGTTTCAGTTGCATATCCTCATCTTTACATAAGTTGAGAAATAGTCCGAACACTTTACTTCCTGTTTTTTGTGCAATATTGAAGCTTTTATATGTGGTGCGAGTCGTGAGATTAGTTTTTGCAACTTTTTGCAGGCCTGCGAAAGTGAAGAAGATGGTTTATTTGGTTTTGATTTGCACAGTGATGGTGAAGGAAACAGGTTATAGCCCATCTTTTTTTTCCCAAATAAGTTTTAGTTATCTTTAACGGATGACCGCACATAAAAGCTATTGGTTTCTTATTTCAGGCATTTACACGCAGCTATCAAAGAAAATGAAGATGATGGTTTGTATGGTACTAATGGTTCGGCTGTTGAATTCCCTCCAAAGAGTTCTTCATATTCATTTATCCAGATGAATGGCAAGGAGGTTTTTAGGTTTGCTTGTCGTGTGGTGCCTCAGTCGGTCGAGCTTGCTCTAGAAAACGCTGGAATGACTCGTTCAAGCGTTGATTGGTTATTGCTTCATCAGGTATGAGAACATCGGGTTTTAGTGTGTTTCAGAGATTAAATAATCACAGCAATATTACAAAGGTCACATATAACAGTCTATAGATGTGCTTCAGCTGATGAAAGTAGAATAATCAGATAAGTGTTGGGAAACTGTTGATGATTTTTAGTACTCCGTAATTGTTAGATTAAGTGACCAAGAATTAATTTTTTTTCAGACCAATTTTAATGATGTGAGCTAAGATTTTGAATTAGGTTAGGAAAAAGTGGTAGTAAATAGGTAAATTCTATTATACTATAATAACATCGGCTATGTTACAGCTAGTATGAAAATGATTATTGCGAAGACCAATTTTGCAAAGCTGATTATTTGAGCTAGAAGTAGAATCTGTTATCAAAAACATCAAAACTTTAATATCAGTTTCTTTTTTCAAACACTTGCGAAGTAAATTATCGCACTTTGTTTCCCATGTTACTTTATTATTATCTGAAATGCCTTAAGGTTTTGCTTAATGTGCAGGCAAACCAGAGGATACTTGATGGAGTAGCGACACGTTTAGAAATCCCCTCAGATAGAGTCATATCAAACTTGGCAAATTATGGAAACACAAGCGCGGCTTCAATACCACTGGCTTTAGATGAAGCCGTGCGTAGTGGGAAAATTAAGTCGGGTCAAACAATTGCAACAGCAGGATTCGGGGCTGGTCTTACATGGGGTTCTGCCATTATTAGATGGAACTAAAATAATTCAACTGAAACCTGTTGTCGAGAACCAAGTAGCAGAAATACTAATTGGTTCACAATATTCGTATAAGCTGAAGTTAAGATACTAGTGCAGCGGTGTTACATTGGGGTCTTTGTCTATCATGTCTTTTCTAGTCGGTTTCAAAATTGTGAAAAGGGCTGAAATAATTCTTTTTTTGTCGAGTTCGAAACATCTGGTATAAATTTTGTATTTTATTGGGGATGTATGAGCTAGTTACTTGATGGATTTTCCGATCCATTGTAGGTAAGTTGTTAAAGGTGAAGCATTAAAATGATTTGTATCATTTTAGTATATGTTTCATGTTTTAATGGTGATTATATATAATTGAATAAGAACTTAATGTTTTAACTTGCTTTTGAAGTTGTGATTAACTGATGATCAAATAATAAGATGTCCCAGAATTTGACAAATTTTAAATTTTTAGAGTCAATAAATGTACACACATAGCGAGGTTTGAACCTGACCTCTTTTTAGTTGATATGACCTGTTACAGATATTTTTTATTATGAACCTGTTGATCAGGTTTGTTATTCTACTGATAAGGAGCATATAGGGAAGTTTTCCGAGATTAGACATGAAGAACAATGTGGCAGTATAAGCCTAATGAGGAGTACTATTTACAAAGAAGCCAGTTATGAGGTAATTTAGGATGCTTTTCTGAAGACAGACAAAAGGACAGATTTGAAGAGTTCTCAGAATTGCAATATTAGAACAGTAACAATTCCAGTGAGGAACGCTACACGGTGTACATATAAACTTCTTATAAGCAAAACTATGTCTGCATTGGATTGAGCATATTATACACAAGAGTAGCGTAAAATATTCTGCTAGGAAAGGTTTGTCGTAGATTGCATACCACTGCTACACTTGGAACATAACCTGAAACAACGTTGAAGCACATCATCTGGGTTTGCATCAATCTGTTAAAACATTGATATTGGTATTGAAACAATCTTGTGCTGCATTAATTACGAGCATCAACTATTAAACATCAGATTTGTTTAAAATACAAAGCAAACCAAACAAGCCAGTTCATGCTCTGGTTTTATATTCTTCTATATATTAATTACAGGTCGATCTGAACATGGGACATGGAATATGATTTGAACACTATAGGATACCCGTTTTTTTGTTTTTCTTCTTTTGCCCCAAAGGTGGGAGTTTTTCATCTTCAAACATACCGTATTACCATTCAAAGACTAAACTGATGCACAGATTTTTTAGTCTTGCATAAACGCGTTTACTGCTAAGACCCACGGATGGTCTTAAGCATACATTCTAGTATAAACCAGTCTACAATAATATATCTATCTTAATGTGAAAGTTACAATGAGAACAAAAACAGGTGTAGGTGTCATGAGATCAGAAAAGCCTCCCTCTTCAGTGCCTTCGTCCTTTTGGTTCACTTTTTGCAGCCACGGCTCCTGAAATCTTGTTGACCTCATACAATATCACTGCCGAGAATAAGAAGCTGTGCGAGAAAAAACAACAATTGAAATAAGAATTTGGGCTAATTGTGACTAACTATTGGCAAAAGCAATCACCAGGAAAGACATGTAGAAAAAGCGAAGATATAAACATGTTTAAGTACTACGATAAGCTATTGACCCGCAACTACTTTTTGTCGATCTTTAAGATACATTTTATATGATTAAAACTATAATATGATAGTAATAATACAGAAGACTCCCCAACATATCAATGTAATACATTATAAATACACTCTGGGCACCGTTAGACTTGTTCAATTGGTTCTAGCCATTTCCTTATTAGTTATTTTTTTCATTTGAGCCATTTTGTTCGTTTGAGAAATGACTTAACCCGTATCGACTCTCTCATAAAGAGAAGGGGAAGGACCGTAACACCTATTGATCACTCTGAAAGAGAGAGCGATTTGAACCCATAATATAAGCTTAAAAGAGAGAGTCCGCTCAACGAACAGAATACAAAACCAACTTATTGATAGGAGTATAGGAATAATGTAGAGGTCACATATATGGTCATTATTCACCAACATCAAAAACTTCCGAGTTCTTTCTACAACGTTTCTTAAAGTAATAAGCTAAAAGCCATTTTAGTTTAAGTAAATGTTCAATAATAGCAACTTGTTATGGTTTTGGCTATGGGACAGGGTATAGATGCACATTAGATCTTCTACAGTCTACAAGAAATTTCAAAATTTGTTTATTATAATTTTAGGGTTGGTCAGACATATGGGTGTCGTATAGGTAACTATCCCGATGTAGGACAAATGGTTACCTGAAAATACCTTTGTACCACGAACCTTTATTTTTTATAAATCATGAGTGTAGATTATAAGTTTCACAAATTATAGTTTTTTTTTTTAAATAATCTTATATACTTTGAAGAGTAAGAATTAGGATAGTGTATGCATAAAAAGTACATTGGACAAATTTTGACCCATTTGAGACCGGTTTCCTTATAGCCGTTCTTTTAGTTTTACCTGTTTGACCCATAGATATAAAAGTAACAGAAATCGACCCATTTATGTGATTGGGATCCAAGGTAATACGGTGGTGGTTGGGATCCAAGGTAGTAGCAAGACAGATGTCATCATAGGTTCATGTGAACAAGGGATTTGATTTAAACATCTACTTTTTGGAAGATTAACGTATATAAGCTTTACATGGTTTTCACAATAAATGGTCTTGAGAATTATAATTACTCTGTCAAGCTAAAAAACAAGTTAAACCCACATGTTCTTTGATTATAGGGTTCAAATGAGTGGCTTTCAATACCATTTTTATGTTTGCAAAGATTTACCAACAGACATATTTATGTTTGCTTTATATCGAACTGGCTCTATGCAAGAAACTCAGTTGCAAGGAACTATCTCTCACTAGTCACTACATTTCAAGAAAGTGACTCGTAATCTATAACTTCTTTATTTGCAACCCAATATTATAACTTCTGAGGTTTAAATTTGACAGCTTCATACAAATTGAACCCTGGGCTTTGGGCCAAGTGTAAAAATTTGGGTTCAAAGTATGACATGAACCAAGGGAATTCCTTGGTAATGTATGATAGAAAAACAAGCACAGCTATTACATATACCAAGTAGAATGAGTCCAGAAAAATATAGTGTAACAAAATTTAGAAGTGCAAGTTTAAGGTGCAGTTTGGATAGAGAGTTTTAGGAATAAGAAGTGGGTTAAGCATGATATAAATCATTTCGTTGAAAGATTAGAATTTGAATAGTTTACTCATGCCTAGATATCTAGGATTGTGTAAAACCCACCAATCCATGTTGGTTTAGAGTTATAACTCCTCTTATTGAGGGCCCAAGTGACTTCTCAGCCACAATTTTATTTGCTTTCCTTTTTCTTATTATCTTTTAACATACAAATATTACTTTTAAAACATATACTAATTTATAAAACAAATAAATTTTCACATTACTATATATTTTCTCTCTTACTTTTTCTTTCAATCCAAAAACCAAATCCAAATCCAAATCCTAAACCAAACCTGCTAACGAAACAAACGTACCCTAAGTCTACCACATTCAGGATAAAATAGCATTCTAAATAAATGCAAAGAGCCTGTTGAGATTCAAAAACCATGGACGCAGAAATACAGAATCATATTGAGAAATTTGTAGCAAGGGGGAATGGTTATGAATAGCGTCGTCAAAACGAGGTGGTTGAAAAAAATCTCAAAACAGGTTATTTTAAATACTGGGTTGATTTAGTGCGCCAAGGAGAGTGTAAGAATTTGGATACAACATTTTGTTGTTGAATTGGCAGACTAAGACTTCCAAAGAATGAACATAAGTGTATCTAACTAGTGACTGAATTATATTTATATATTTAACTGCTTACACTCCAACCTCCTAAATTGCATTATCTAAATAAGGATACACTTTTTTTAGTTAGAGAAAGCAATTTCAACCAATATTGATTATATTATAAAAAATATTGATAAAAATTAGGAGATTCTTAAATTTGAATATGCTTAGATGACTCTCATTTCCACCTGTACACTAATTTGACTCATTCCATTTTAGGTTGGTTCTTTAATTTAGCCATACCACCCATTATAACTACGCGAAGAGTGTCCATAAACAGTCATCATTCATGTATGATAACCAACTTTGTGAAGTTAATCAACTGCACATTGGTATACGTAACTGCTTCCAGCTTCATTTTTACCATTTTCCTTTTATATTACTATTCTACTACTACTAATGACCATTTCCCCTTATCAGAAACAGAATCAGCAATCCACATATAGGGAATCAACTATTTAGAACTTTAAAAGGAATTGAACTGTAAAAGGTTTAGTATGAGAAGATAAGCTACCAGGTCGTTATACAAACTCGATGCACGGTGCCAGCAGCAATGAGAGCAACAACCTCAGCTAGAATTACTGCGAAGAAAAAAAAATCATCAGAAGTTAACTACTAATGCATTGTCAAGGATTAAATTTAAATCAACTTATTCATAGCTGTCCATTGTATTATGTCACTTCCATTATTTGAATTATACATGGGATACTAGTTTCTTTGTGAGCATTCTATGAATACTTAACATTTACATTGATCAATACTACTAATATTATCCGCAGACGCCAGATATACATAGTACCTAGAGACATTGCATTTATCAAATTCCAATCAAAATAGAGGGGGTAATCTTGACCCATTTACTTATAAATGGATTAACATGGGTTTGTGCTTTATCTCAAATGGATCCATTTAAAACATGTAGCTAAAGGGGGATCACGCTAAGTGGGTCAAACCGGTTGAACGCCGTCTAACTTCTTTATAGCATACACCTTCGATATCTTTTTTTTCTAGCATACACCTTCTAAGTCGTCCAAAGTTTAGTCTATTCAAAATTCTATGAAGCAATTAAGGCGTAAAAAGGCTAACGCTAACTATTATCAACTCACCAGCACCCCATCCGGTCTTAACTCCAGAAGTCTCCTGGTAATTTCCAATGAACTGCATAAAGTAGAAGAACCGAGTTAGCACATTAACATCAGCAACACTTCATATAAGGTTGAACAAAAAATTTAGAGCTGCTTTCAAAACATACCATGTAAGACAATCAATTTTTATCTAGTAACTGTACTCATTTTCATACTCAATACTAAAATTGGATGAAGTAGAGAATAAATCATATGAGTACACTCAACTACCGTCACTAACCATTTTTTGTGTGTATGCATTGTCAAGGTTGAGATTGTGCCGACATACCAAAAGGAAGTGTACACAAGAGTAATGATAGTACTAAAGAGCTAGGTGATCTTAAACTTATTTAAAAGTGTACACACGGATAATGTTAGAAAATGTAGAATCACTAAGCCAAAAATAAGAAACTTAATCCATGTTTATGTAAATGACAAGACCTGCTAAGACTATGAGTTCACTACATAGAATAACTCCTTTTTGAAAAAAAATTCAGGGTATAGCATATAAAAACAGTGCTCAGCAACCATTTATATTTCCAAAAGGCCAAAATCGGTTTATAGAATTTTGAAATGCTAGTTACAAATAATAATAATAGGTATAATGTTGAAGTTTCATAAAACAAAACTGGTTTATAAATAAATGTAGGTGATAGACCATTTGCATTTATTTAGTCTGAGGCATCGAAGCCTATAAAACATAATTTCCATTCTTTCCCTAGTTTTCATCTAATATTACTGAACAATACTACCACACACTTTATAAGTTTTTTTATCAAAAAGAGACAGCATCTACTTACAGAAGAATGTAAAAGCAACAAAAGAAGTACGTAAGAGATAACAGAAGACACCTAAATAATTGTCTCTTGTAATTTTCCTTTTTTACTTGCGTCAAATGATTTACGTCTCTTATCCACCGAACACTGGATCGGTTATGATCAAAGGGGAAATTTTAGGTAAGATCACTTCTATTCTAGAGAACAAAAATCATCTTGGAATTGTTAAGGAGGGCAAAAACAAAAGCTACAACCCTCACATTCACATATAATAGTACTAAGCAAGAAAGGTAACTCAAACATATACAACACAGTTAACTACACTTGTAATGTTGCACAAAGCCAATAAAGGGTTATGTTGATTATTGACTTAGCCATTTGAAGCAAACCGAAGACCCTCACATTCACATATAATAGTACTAAGCAAGAAAGGTAACTCAAACATACACAACACAGTTAACTACACTTGTAATGTTGCACAAAGCCAATAAAGGGTTATGTTGATTATTGACTTAGCCATTTGAAGCAAACCGAAGACAAGCATTGTCCAATTTCCAATATTAAAGAACAAACAAGTAATCTCATTTCCAAAGAAACTTCAACACACATAAAAATCCAATACATCGTAGCAATTTAGAGGGGGTTTGGGATTGCTTATGCTTATGCTTCTGCTTATATATAAGCACTCGGAAAAGAGTGTTTGGCTTTGCTAATTTACAAACTGCATTTTCAGTTTCATCTTAAATAAGCACTTTTGATTAACCATGTCTCCAATATGCTTACCATAAACTGCTAAATTCGGTTCAAAAAAGCAAATAAGTATAAGCAATTTGGATGATCCAAAAACAAACTGCTTATTTGTAAATATGAGAGAAAACTGACCGTGAGTAAGAAAAGAAAGACGAGGGAACTGGTAAATCCTCCAAGTATAGTAAAGAGCTCAGACGAGGCTAACTTCCCTCTATACATTTCTTGAAGCGAGAGCGTAACAATAAACAAAAGAAGCGAATACAACATCGAATTCCCACTTTCCGCCATTGCCTACAAAACATCAAAAACCATCACAAAATACCAATCAAAATCCAACCTTACTAGTTACAAAATAACAATCACAGTATAATTGTATTGTCATTAGATCAATAATTTACACAAAAAAATATATATATCTACACCTGATAAATAACAGAAATGGGCAATTAAAGTTTTACCCATACAACAGATTTTTACAACAACATAATAACTGAAACTGTAAAAGATTATTACAACAACAACATACCAAAGCTTATTATGTGAAGAGGATCTGATTTGTGATTGAATGACTGATCGTTGGTTGGTTGGTTGGTTGAAGAACAACAACGACAGACAATGAAGAAAGGTTTTGGCTAATGGGTTTCTTAAGCCCAGCCTTTAATGGTTATTGGGCTGGTTGGTTCTAACATTAAACGACCTTTTAAAAATCATAATCACATATATTTAAGATGCATATCATTTCATTTAAATGCATTTCAATTAGTTTAAAAAGTGATTTTCAAATGAAAACTAAGGATGTTTACAGGTCGGTTCGGTTCGATTTGATAAGAGATTTTAACTATATATGACGGGGCTGATAGTTCATTTTACTATCCGAAACTGAACCGTACTAGGCGGGTAACCGGTCATGCGGGTACCCGAAATGAGCGGTTACCTTCAGGTTGGGTCACGATTAACCACTCTTAAAAATTAATCGAATCGCATCGAACGAACAATAACATAAAGTAGAACGTAATATGTCATTGTATTAAAATTAAATAACATTTAATAGATTAGAGTCATAGTAAAGTTATTTCGTCGGAATAAAACATTCAAATTATAATATGTAACAAAATATTCATACTATATATTTGACGTTCATAGGTTACGATCACTTTAATCATATGTAATCAATGCACGTTAGTAAATAATCACATTAGATAAGTAAAAATGCGGTACACGATGAAAGTAGTGCAATAATTTAGTTAATACATGTATATTTTTATGAATGTTTGTTGAAACCTACATGTATATTATACACGGTTCGGTTCGGTTAACTGCGGATAACCAAAAGTAAAAACCGAAACCGAACCGTGACAGGCGGGTTTTTTTAGTTTCGGGTTTTCTCGGTTTCAGTTTCTTCGGTTATCCTTTTTTTTGCGGTTTCGGATTGAGTGGATCGGCTCGGTTCGTCGGTTTCTCGGATTTTTTGAATTCCCCTAGTGAAAACAATGTAAAATGATACTAGCAGCACGTTTGACGTGCATAAGACGAAAAATACATATGATTCACCTAACTTTATAAAATGCACATGATCTAATATATCTATATACATCTTGTTTTAACCTAAATAACATATTGTGATGCATCCAAAATACCAAGGATGCATTTAAATCAAAGTAATGCATCTTAAATGTGTGATTATAGTTATTTCTCATCCTTCTTATTTTAAGTTTTTTTCTCATTTGATCATAAGTCATATATATCTATTGCATTATAAAACATTTGAGACCTTCCAAAAATAGAAGTCGTAAAATATTGACTTTACACATTACTTATTACGAAATTATGTCTTAATGTTACACCGAGGCGATCCAAGAGGGCCCGGTCCAAGCCCGCATGGCAAAAAGATTATGCCATGTGAATCTATCCTTAAATAATGTCATTGTTTAGGAAAGTAATAAAGTCTTTATGTTTATCTAGGAAAGTCATTAATTACGTGTTTGACTAGAAAAAGTCTTTGTGTTTATCTTGTTTTACAAGATAAGGTTATTCGGCTATATATACCGAATGATTTTCATTAATGAAAGACATGTTTTTGTCAATAAATCTCTAAATCTTCTTCCTTTCTTTTTAAAGAGCTCGCACACGCTTGAAGTGGTGCTACTATCCCGATACTATCCGGAAATGTCGTATCAACTGGTGCTTTCATTGTTACTATTCACGGTACTGTTCATCGGGTACTATTCACATTTACTATTCATTGAAAAAAATTAATTTTTTTTTCATTGAGCTCATGGATGAAAAAACAATTAGGGGATGGATGAAAGAGCAACAAGATCGAGCCGAGAAGATGGCACAACAACAGCAACAACAAGCCGCGGCGTTTCAAGCGCAGTTCGAGGCATTAAGGGCTGAGTTGCAGGCCAGTCTGGGGCAGCTTCAAGGGCGACCATGAGGTAACGGAGATCAAGGGTCGTTGCTGCCAAGATCCATGCGTTTGGATATTCCCAAATTTACCGGGGAGGATCCGGAAAAATGGGTATTTGCTATTACAGAATACTTTTCCTTACTAAACACACCTGCAGATCAACGTTTGCGGATATCTCGAAGGAGCAGCCGCGGAGTGGTTCCGATGGATGTCAAGGAATGGGCTGATCACCGATTGGGAGCGGTTTAAGGAGAGTGTTATGAATCGTTTTGGGCCTTTCAAATATGAAGATCCGCAAGGCGCGTTGTCAAAATTGCTAGAACTCGGTACCGTTGAGGAGTACTAAGGTGAGTTTGAAAAACTAATGAATCGGGTTACTAATGTACCTGAAAAGTTGCTCATCTCTTTTTACATCTCGGGGCTTAAACTTCATCTTCAATGCGAATTATTAGTGGTAAAACCCACCACGTTAGGTGACACATTTTCATTGGCGCGGGTTACTGAAGCCCGTTTGGACGACCAAGCTGCTTTAGTATCGGTTACAGCAACTAAAGCCGTGACAAGTTCTGGGGGGCAACGTCAGACGAACCCTCGTATTGGGGTTTCTTCAAACCAGGGGATTATTGTTAAGCCAACGTTGTTACCAGCGCCGGTCCAAACTGTAGCACCCCCAAAATTAGGTCGCAGCGGAATAAGGGCCCGTGAGTGTTACTTCATAGATCAATAGCACAAGATACGAGAGAACGACCTCTAATTGAGTCGTTTAAAAATGATACATTGGATTTAACTGAAATGTTGTTACAAAAGCTCCATGTTCAAATTGTTCATCCATGAAAAAGTAAAGATTTTGATACATAACACATATCTCCAAAATGTAATGCATTTAAATCTCTATTGCAATATGACTCCAAAATGATGCATCCAATGTATCCACGTTCTTATGCTCTTATTGACCTGAGAAAAACGTGCTTTAAAATGTCAACATAAAGTTGGTGAATTCACAGGTTTAAGTAATGTATAAAGTAGGATCACAAGATTTCAAAGTGCGCAATAATTAACACATACAATATCACAAAAGGTAATTACGAATGCACTAAGCTCATGACACTGAAGCCACAACATGTATGTATTTGCAATTTAATGCCAATAATGTGCCCGTGTAGATGTTCAACCCGCAACATCCGAATCCGACATGGTATACGTCCGTTAGTCCGGTACCGCCGAAACTAGTGAGCGCTACTCACCCGAACGGAGATGTCAA
The DNA here is from genome assembly GCA_026074375.1 of Tanacetum coccineum. Taxonomy (NCBI): domain Eukaryota; kingdom Viridiplantae; phylum Streptophyta; class Magnoliopsida; order Asterales; family Asteraceae; genus Tanacetum; species Tanacetum coccineum. The sequence goes on along the minus strand of BQNB010001347.1, from coordinate 52,138 downwards.
TCCCAAATAGATCTATTTATAACATTTGCGCTTACACCAAGTAATTAACAGTTCATGATTCATGGGCATAGTGGGTTATCGCTACTTAGGTAAACTCGTAATTTGTTAAAAAGTGTATTTGCGTCCAAATGTAAAACAATGCATGTTTCTCACCTCAAAAGTTGTAAATCATTGTAGTTGTATAAAATAGGGATATGAACTCACCTCTAGTGAATGAATTGATTTTAGAAAAATCAAATGAGTGAAACGTCACGAGTAATCCGAATGCAACCTAATTAATTTATAGGTCGTATGAGTATAGCGTATTTAAAATAAATACAACAATATAAATTATAGAGTTATATCACCACCTAATAGTTTTTGTTTAATTTATAAATGTTGAATCAATATTTAAATCGTGCTTGATAAATAAGTGTCCTTGTATATGCATCCGTAAAAATATTATCTTTGTCAAATAGTTGATTATTTGTTAATAATACTTGATTTAATATTTTTATTGTTTATATAAAATATCATATAAATAGTTTAATTATTTTATAAAATAATATTTATAAAGTTTAAAACATGTATAAATATTATATAAGCAATACTACATTGTTTCTTAAGGTTTTTATAGCCCAAACGGACCGAAAAACACTCGTAAACCTCTTTTTATAATTCTAACAGCTTCTTGTATTTTTATAAAAATGCAAAAAATAATTTATAAAAGTTAACTAGCTTTTATGATTTCTAGTTAAATATCTATACACTTCTAGTCTTCGGAAACTTGATATTTTAGTAAAACGTTATTCCGAACAACTTTGTAGTTTTATACTTTGTCCGAATGAGACCCGAAAGCCCTCAAAATGACCGATTTCAAAGTTCACAGCTTTTCAGCTGTGAAATTATATATACTTTTTGAAATCTTTAAAAACTCATAACTTTCTCGTTTCAACTCCGTTTTGCGTGTTCTTTATATGTACGAAATCGTATCGAGGTAATCTATCAAAATAAAATATTCATAGGTTTTATAAAAATCTGTAAAGAAACAGTTAATTCAAACTGTGTTTGTTTAAAATTATTTTTATACATTTAATTATTGAAATCTTGCAAAATTCATATCTCCTTCGTTATGGCTCCGTTTTGCGAGTTCATTATATGCACAGAATCGTCTTGAAATGTACTATTTAAATTTTAAGCCTTTATATTTTATAAAAATTCGTATCTTTACAGAACCTACAAACTGTCCGAATATATATATATATGTTATAAAAATTATTTTTATAACTTTATTTTGTACAAGCCTTGTAAATTAACTAATACCATATTATTAGTGTACTTTAAGTCCTTTAATTTGTGTCAATCTATTTATGTCTAATAATTTATGTCCGAATAAAATGTCCTCATAATTATATATTTATAAACTTTTAACAATTAATTCATCAATTAGTTTTATAAATTAACCAACACTTGTATAAAATATGTTCTTGCATTCTAACACATTTTAAACACCTAATCATCATGGTTATGTATTTATTCGATTATGAACATGCTTGTTTTTATTTTATAAACTTTATAAAATATTACTAGTGGTGATGTAACAAAATAATAAATATGAATGTATATTAATGAAGTAATTAAATAAAAGTGTAGGGATTTTGTTAGACCTTATGTGATTAGATGAAGATATGAACACAAATCAAAGCCCTAGTTCTTTAACCCGAAATCTTTTTTATAAACCCAAATACTCCTTGGAAAACCTTAGCTTTGATTCTTGAAAACCCTTGATACATCTTATATAATAACCCTAAACAACCTTGTATGTTTGTATTCTTGTTAAAACAAAAACTATGAATCCTTCTTGGTGAATATAGTGAGCCGTGGATTTTAGTAGGAAACAAGGAGATAGAATTTGATTTTTAACAAGGAATGAGAGTGTGTTAAGGGTTTACTAGGAGGTCCTATTTATAGTGCAAGTATTTCTAAACCATAACACAAAACAATGGTCTTGGAGTGGTTTTGTTTAAAGGGTACAAGTGCTCTCCTCCTCCCTAGGAGGAGGGGCATAGTTTGGGACAAGGAAGCCAAATTGAGTCTTTGCTATCATGGTATAGGTACTTGTGGTTTATTTGTGGGTTAAGAGCTAGATGGTGAGTACTTGAAATGACACTAGTGGAGGTTCAATGGTTTATTTGTTGTGTTATGCAAATTGGGATGGCACAAGTGAGTTGTTAAGATAGAAATGATATAACTTTTGTGTATTGGGTATAAGAGTGGGTATTTGTTGAAGTATAGATGGGTATTGGTGCTTCCATGCATGCATAAATGTATTTTATTACGAAGCGTAAACGTTTTAGGTAACTAATAAAAATATAAAGTGAAAAGTTACAAATTATCTTCGTAATAATTATATAACACTTACTTGATGTAAACTTTTATTTGTTTGATGTCCGTTTACGTTGAATGTTGATTTTTAGTTTACACGATTTAACTAAAAGATGAAAAATAAAAGTAAACGCGTAAAACCCTAAAAATAAATAATGGAAAGTATGAAGTCGTAAAATGACCTGAAATAACGGATTGTTACAGTCTCCCCCCTGTTAAAGGAGCCTTGTTCACAAGGCTCAAGACGCGGCACTTGTCAAGGGTGCGGTTCTTGTGAAGAGATGCGGGTACTTCTTTCGAAATTGATCTTCACGTTCCCATGTGAACTAAGGACCTCTCCTAGAGTTCCATCGAACTTTGATAATGGGGATACGGCTTTGCTTCAACTGCTTGACTTCATGGTCCATGATCTCCACTGGTTCTTCAACGAAGTGAAGCTTATCATCAACATGTATTTCATCCAACGGAATTGCCAACGGCTCGTCAGATAAACAATTCTTTAAATTAGATACATGAAACGTGCTATGAACCATGCTTAGTTGTTGAGGAAGTTTGAGTCTATAAGCAATGATTCCCACTTTTGCCAACACCTTGAAAGGTCCAATATACCTCGGGTTCAACTTCCCCCGTTTGCCAAAACGGATAACCCCTTTCCAAGGTGATACCTTCAACATGACTTTGTCACCAACTTGAAATTCTAAAGGCTTATGCCTCATATCGACGTAACTCTTCTGACGATCACGAGCGGCTTGAATTATGCTTTTGATTTGAATAATCTTTTCGGTTCTGTCGTGAATAATTTCTGGACTAGTGAGCTGAACATCTCTGACCTCGGCCCAACAAACATGTGATCGACACTTCTGACCATAAAGTGCCACAAATGGTGCAACTTTAATACTAGTATGATAACTATTATTGTATGAGAACTCAATTTGCATTAAGTGCATATCTCAACCATTTCCAAAGTCTATCACGCAAGCGTGTAACATATCTTCCAGTGTCTAAATGGTTCTTTCGCTTTGTCCATCAGTCTGCGGATGGTAAGCAGTACTCATATCTAAACGAGTACCCAAAGCCTTCTGGAACGACCTCCAGAAATTTAACGTAAATCTACAGTCACGATCACAAATGATTGAGACTGGTATTCTATGTCTCGTGACCACTTCTTTCAAGTACAGTCTTGTCAATCTCTCCATTGAGTCATTTTCCTTTATCGGCAAAAAGTGTGCATACTTAGTAAGACGGTCTACAATCACCCAAATGGTATCATAACCACTTGACGTCTTAGGGAGCTTGGTGATAAAATCCATGGTGATATTATCCCACTTCTACTGAGGTATCTCAGGTTGTACCAACAAACCAAATGGTTTTTGGTGTTCAGCTTTGACCTTTAAGCATGTCAAACGCTTGCTAACATAGGTGGCAATACCGGCTTTCATGTTGGGCCACCAGTACAATCTCTTCATGTCTTGGTATATTTTGTCAGAACTCGGATGAACATAATATTTTGACTTGTGGGACTCATGCATAATTAAAGTCCGTAGATCACCAAAGCATGGCAACCAACTCCTGTTATTCAAACACAATGTTCCGTCAGCCCGCGGTTCCAACTTCTCTTTCCTGATCATACCCCCTACATCTTCAACCTTGAAGTTTTCTGGTTTCCTTACCTCAGTCTGAGCATTTAAAATCTACTTGGGAAGATCCAAACCAATAGTCATAACTAAGGCTTGAACCCGTAATGGCTTAATTCATTCTTTTCTGCTTAAAGTGTCAGCCACTACATTTGCTTTTCCCGGGTGATAACGAATTTCGCAATCGTAATCGCTGAGCAATTTCAACCAACGACGTTGCCTCATGTTCAACTCCTTCTGATCAAGGATGTATTGTAAGCTTTTGTGATCAGTGAACATCGTACACTTTGTTCCGTACAGATAGTGCCTCCAAATATTTAAAGCGAACACTACTGCTCCTAACTCCAAGTCATGAGTTTTATAATTCTTCTCATGAATTTTTAGTTGTCGTGATGCATAAGCAATCACCTTCTTGTTTTGCATTAAGACGACACCTAATCCTTTATGCGAAGCATCGCAATAAACAATAAAGTTCTCAGCTTCTTCAAGTAAAGCCAAGATAGGTGCGCTACACAGTTTCTACTTCAATAACTGAAAAGCGGCTTCTTGTTTGTCACCCCAATCAAACTTGACCTTCTTGTGGGTTAGTTTGGTCATTGATTTGGCGATCTTTGAAAATCCTTCAATGAATCTTTGATAATAACCGGCAAGACCTAAAAATTGACGAATCTCCGTTGGAGTCTTAGGAGATGCCCAATCTTTAATAGACTCGATCTTGGCGGGATCCACGTGAATACCCTTACTGTCAATCACGTGATCGTGGAACTGTACTTTGGGAATCCAAAATTCACACTTAGAAAATTTGGCATACAACCCCTCATTCTTAAGCAACTCTAAGATTAACTTAAGATGCTCTTCATGCACTTGCTTGTTCTTTGATTAGATCAGAATGTCGTCAATAAAGACAAACACAAGCTTGTCCAAGTATGGCTTGCACACCCGATTCATGAGATCCATAAATACAGGCAATGCGTTAGTTAAACCAAATGGCGTAACTTAAAATTCATAATGGTCGTAACGAGTTTTGAATGCGGCCTTTGGGATGTCTTCTTCATGAACTCTCAGTTGATGATAACCCGACCTCAAGTCGATCTTCGAGTAGACACTCGACCCTTGAAGTTGATCGAGTAAATCGTCAATCCTTTGAAGCGGATAATGGTTCTTTACCGTTAGCTTATTTAATTCCCGGTAATCGATTCACATCCGGAATGATCCATCCTTCTTGACAAACAAGACCGAAGCTCCCCAAGGTGAGGAACTGGGTCTTATAAAGCCTTTGTCGAAAAGTTCTTGCAGTTGATCCGACAATTCTTTCATCTTGAACGGAGCTAATCGATAAGGTGCCCGTGCTACAGGTGCAGCACTAGGTATCAAATCAATTTGAAATTCCACTTGTCGGTTTGGTGGAATACCCGGCAAGTCCTCGGGAAATACTTTGGGAAAGTCTCAAACAATTGGTACGTCTTCAAGTCGCTTCTCCTCTGACTTGTCTTCAGCCTTCTTTGCGGTAATATATGCCAAAAAGACAGGACATCCTTTCAGCAAATACTTTTGAGTTTTAGTGCACGAGATGATGTTTAATCGAGACTCGTGTCCGTTGTTGCTTCCGTCACCACGAATAATTAACATTTCATTTCTGAATGAAACACGAACGATCTTCTCATCACAGACGATCACGACATGATACTTTGATAACCAATCCATACCAATTATGACCTCAAAACTACCAAGTTCTACGGGCATGAGGTTAATGTTGAATGGATGATTTAAGAAGTTTAAAGTGCAACCCCGTATGATAGTATTAACTCCAATTATTTTTTCGTCGGCTAGTTTGACATTACAATCATGGTCTAGTGTAGATGGGACGATGTCAATTAGGGAACTAAATGCAGTAGACACAATACTCCTATCAGCATCAACATCAAATAGGATAGAAGCGTACCGGTTGTTTAGGAGGAACGTACCCATAACGACATTGGAGTCCGGGTTTTTCCCTGCATTTCCCACTGCATAAGCCCTTATTGTTGCTCCACCGTTCCCAACTTGATTCCCACGGTTCTTGTTTTTCAACTTAGGGAAATCCTTCTTGTAATAACCCTGAACTCTACACTCAAAGCAAGTGACAACCCATCGAATTACCCCGGGGGCTCTTTGGTTGTTAGCAGTAGCAGCTGGGCTTCTACAATCACGGGCCAGATGGCCAACTTTCATGCAGTTGTTGCACTTAGGAGCACACTGCCCGTTGTGATGGTAGTTGCATTTTGTGCACGGAGGTAGAGATCTACCATACTCTTTCTTCTCACCATGCCCAGCAGTGTAGGCCCTTGCTACATTTTGCCTTTTGAAGGGCTGTTGTTAAGTCTGATTGTAACACCCCCAAAACCGGGTTTTAAGTATTTAATTACGAAAAGGCTATTAGATAAGTTTGACTATGACTTTAGTAGCCTAAATGATCTAAGGGACTTAAGTTGTTGCCTGCCAGAACTAATACGGTGTATTGGTAAGAGTGAATACGACGTATTGATATATGAATGGATGTGGCATATCTAGAATTATAAATACGCAGTATTTGAAGTATAGCATGGATACGGCGTATCCATAGGAATGGATACGGCGTATCAGTTAAATCAGACCATATGTAATAATGGTTTTAGAAAAATATTATGTGTTACAACTAGGAATAAAATAGACTTAAGGGACTAGAGTTGTCAAATGGTAAATGAGTTACTTAAGTTAATGTGGCCAAATTATGAGAATTAAGACTTGAGGGACCATAGTTGCCAAAGTGGCAAACTTCCACCCAATAAATATCTATACTAGCTTCCTGGACATTCTATTTTCATCTAGAATATGTTTGTGGGTGTCTGTGTCGTACCAAGAAAAAAAGGAGGAAATCCAAAGTGACCTAAGTGATAAATTAGGTATGAATTGAGGTATCAAACCAAGATATAAGCTTATGCTAATGATCCATAAAAGGTAATTAATCTCTTAATTGAGTTAATTGAAGAATTCTGAATTAGGGTTCATGTACCTAAAATTGGGGGTTTTGGGTAAATGATGTTCTAAACATATATTGAGGTGTTTGTGATTATGGGTTAATGTAAATTAATGATTAAAGAACAAAGTAATGATTTTGGGTTATGATCATAAAGTGATCATATAATAAATAAAAGAGATTTATTATGGGTTTAGATGAATTTAAAAACACCTTTAATTAAGTTGGTTTTAGGTGAAATTGATAAAATTAGGGATTTCCATCAAACTATCAAGATATAATCATATGATTCTAGAAATGACTAGAAATGATTAAAGATATGTAAATGGGTTATATAAACCCTTATATTAGTTATTCTTAATGTGTTTATATATGTATTTATGATTTTTGGTTAGGATACAAGCATGAAAGATAAGGAAGGTCTATTGGTATATTAGCTATGGATGTGAGGTAAGTAAATCGGTTTTTAACATGAAATTATATTGATTTTATCAAGTAAGTGTTATGTGAAAGATGCTAATAAAGGTTAGGAACTTTTGATTTATGATGCTTGGATTACGGATAAATTAGATGCTAGTTTGAAATACCAGCCAAGGTTGTGGTTAAGCTAATTATGACCAAATGAAGGTATGTAATAACTATTTGTGTGTTTGTATGATATGTTGAATTATGTGTTATGTGCATATGACGGTGAAGTATGGTATGGTGGATTGAGTTGAATGTGAATGATGCCTATATGATTTATAATGCATAATATTTCGTTATTACCCTTTTACTTGCTAAGCGTTATCGCTTACCGTTTAGATGTCAATGTTTTGTAGGTTCAAAGTGAAGAAGGTAATGCCTCGTTAAGAAGGACTCAAGATACGGAAGTAAGGATTGAAAGTAGATAAAGATGCGTTTAGGAGCTTAGTATAGATACCGAGCTCCATTAATGTTGAACCCCCAAAGTGTCTTAAAATGATTTGTAAATGTCATGTTGAAATGTCTAAGTTCAGGTCTTTGTTGTGGAATGATGGTCAAGAATGTTATTCAAGTGTTTTGTATGAAACAGGTCAAAGCGGGTGTTTGGCAAACCCCGTTAGGTACGTGTTTATGGGACATTTAGTCCACAAATGTATTTGTAAAGAAGTTATATGTTATGTTAATGTATTCTGGAAGTCTTTGTAAAGTATCGAGTCCCGGAAGTCGTGTTTTCAGTCAAAAAGGGGTTTTATGCATATGTTTCTGCAGAATTTGGGTCTAGTGGTTCAATACGGTGTATCCAACATATGAATATGGCGTATTGAAGGTTTAGGGTGGATACGACGTATCCATTTTCATAGATACGGCGTATCCAAGTCTACAGTTCTGGTAAGTTTTGTTTCAGTCGTAAAAACCAAACCGTAAAGAGTTAGAAGGCGTGCCACCCGCCGTTTCGAAGATAATTAAGTCTAGATTCATTTAATAATACTTTCAAGAAGTGAATGATAGTTTATTTTGGTCGATTTATAAAAGAATGATAAAAGATCATTGTCGAGTCAAGTGTATGAGTAAAAGTTTTAAATTTTGGTCAAATATGTGAGTCGTAAAAGGGGCGTTTCAACTTGGTATCAGAGCTTCTATTTAAGAGAAGTAGGTTTCCACTATAAATTGCCTAAACTTAGATCACTCGTAGATGCGTAAGCCATAAGTTTAAGGAACAAAGAATATGAATGCCTTAGTATAATGTAGATAAGTACTTGCGGCAAATAGACATATTAATGATTATGAAATGTGTATTGATCATTGATAATATAATTTTGTTTTTGATTAGAATATTAAACGCTTATTAGAAAAGTTATAATCGAATATGTTGTTGTAATTATGAATATAAGTATATTGAAGTTACTTATATGTATAAATGTTATATGAATGTGGGATGGTATTATAATATAAGAAATATGAGCTAATAAATGTGTAGATGTTTGAATTTTGAAAAAGCGTGCGTACGTGAAATTATTATAAGGGTAAGTGTTTAATGCAGAGTTATATGATTATATGATGAGAGGTATATGGTATGTTAATTATATGTCTAGGAGATGTATGGTATGTATATGATGATTAAAGTGGAATATTGGGTAAGTTATGAATTGTTATGTGATGCGTTATAGGAGTTATAGACTAAGAGATTTAAATGTGATCTAAAATGATAATGGGATACATTTGTGATTAAGAATGATAATACTTATCGGGTAAGTGTTTGTATGATCATATGTGTTTACGTAATAAAACTATATGTTCGACTAATATATGTTTAATTGCTATGGAAGATACGTGATATGTTTTGAATTGCTTAGGGTAGAGTTAAAATTGATGTGCGTTGTTGTTTGAGATTTTATGAGCTATTGACGAAATAGCTAAAGCAAGTTTTATAGTGTGGTAATACTTGTGGTTAGTGGCGTATGTAAGTTATAGGTTTGTGTGAATGAAGGTGTGTAAGTAATTTGAGTTGATGTCTAAGCAAATGAGTATGATTTATGTGGGGACTAATGACCAATATATGGTCAAACAGTGTTTCATGCCTAATGATTGTTGAAAGTGTGTAGTAATAGAGATGGAATGAAATGGGTTTGAATATCTAATGCATGAATATATAAATTGCAATGAGGCTCAAGTAAATGATAATGAGAAGGTGATATCATGTTACATAGAAAACATATATATAAAAAACTATGAAAGCGAAAAATGTGTAAAAGTGATTAATAGAAGTGATGCATTAAAGAAGTTGCTCTAGAAATCTTATATGATATAAAATGCACTAGGTGAATTGTAAAACGTGAATAAAATCATGTTAACACATTGGATTAAGTTGATGAGTAAAATGAAGTTATTGAAAATGTTATAGAATAGACCCATGTAAGGTTTATATGCGTAAAAAAATTCAAGTAGACCGAATATGATATGGTATAAGTGAAGAATACGAATGCCTTAGTTATAAGGTAGATTAAATGCTTGTGGCAATAAGAATGATAATGTATAGACATAGAATGATTATGAGAAATGATATATGTTATTTTGCCAAAGGATAAGGATTAGGAATGCGGCTAAAAATGTGAAACACTTATCGGAAAAGTGTTAAGCGTAGAGGTATATGCTTATATAATGTGAAGTCTACGGTGGATTATATAAATATGTAAGTGATGTAAGATGTGTATGAGTCTAAGAAATGCTTAAGCTAAGATAAATGCATAGGATTGCATTTTAATAAGTAATAATGAAAGTATGTAAGTATGAGCTAAGTAATGTGAAGATGTTTGAATTATGAAAAAGTTGCTTAAAGAAGAATAATTGTATTGAAAGTAAACGCTTATATGTATTACTAATAAAGGGTGGAAGTAGGATAAGTTATATAATGTAGAAAACATAACAAAGTATAATGAAATAGAATGACATGATTAAGTATGGGAGGTGCATATGATGTTTAAAAGAGAGTTGTGCTAGAAATTCTAAATGAAGCTAAATGTGTTAAGTAAATGATAAAGAATGAATGGAATCACGTTAATATATGAAGAAATGTAGGATAAGTAAAATGAATAGACAAGTGTACCTTAAGGTAAATTAATGAATGGATGGTGAAGAGGAAGAATTGCGCTAAAATATTGAATGATGTTAAATACTCTAAATGAATGATAAAAAATGACTTGAATTATGTAAATAAATAAAAGAGATGTGTTTGAGGAATAAAGTAAGATAAATGAGCATATTGTAAGAATAACCTATGTAAGGTTTATAAGTGAAAAGTTAAGCGAATTAAATGATGCTTTGGTATAGAAAATTTAATAAATTGTCAACTTGGGGTCGACAAGGGAATGATAAATGAAAGGTGAAATGTATACGTATATGTAATACACGAGAATGATAAGTATCGTTTGGATCTTGTGTAATATAAAGAAAGATAATAAAGTGTGAGTTAAAGTTGAGTAAGGTAATAAAAAGAAGAAATGGAAAGTATATGATTAGAAAAGTGCGTAAATGACAAAAAAGGGGTAAGGAATGATAAATTTAATTTTTTTAGCTTGGATCCAATGTGAAATGTAATGGTATCCTTCGGGATAGCCTAATGTAATGGTATCCTTTAGGATAGCCTAATGTTATGGTATCCTTCGGGATAGCCTAATGATAAGGATGAACATAATGGTATCATCCAGGTTGGCCAAGCTTGTTAAAGTATAAAGTGCATGTTAATGGTACCGCACGAGTACGGTTAAAGTCCCTTTAAAGGGAATGTGATAATGATATGGATCCAAGGCTAAAAGGGGTAAAAATGTAACGTGGGGAAAAGTAAAATAACAAGGGTCAATAAATGAAAGATATGATAAGGGTTGAAAGTTAAAACGGTTATTAGGAATAGGATTGTTACGTTGAAAATGTATAAGTAGGATGATTTGTAATCTCCTTATTTAAATGGACTAGGACGCCTCTTCATATAAATAAATAAATTGTGAATCACCGAACCATAAGTTTATATTTCTTTATTTGCGTTGATTGAGATGCTTCTCAATGTAAATAAAGAGGTATATAAGAGTTGGATTATGTGTTCTAGACATAACATAGGATGAATTAAGGAATTAGAAAATGAGAGTCTAAAAGTAGTTAGATATCGCAGGAAATAAGATAAGCGAATTAAGAAGTTGAGTGCGACTTTTAGTAGAGACTTTAGAGACAAAGTTAAGTTTTAGACGTTAAGAGTATAGGATTAAGAAGAAAAAAAATATTATTTTGAGGTTATAATATGCCTTATGGCATGGTGTAATGATTATGGTGGTCGCTAAGTATTATTAGCACCTTAGCGTAAATGTGGAAGAAATAAGACAAAGAATTAATTTATTCCAAGTGACTTATGATCCTTGATGAAAATTTACTAAAAATAAGTAAGGAAAGCAAAGTGTGATAATGGAAATGATGAAAAGAATGTCAAGATGACTACGATAAATAAGAAAGTATTAACTAATGTTGACTTATGTAAAGTCAAAACAGTAAATTTTCCAAATGACATGAAGACTTTGTGAAAAATCTTAGATGAGAAATAAGTAAGAATGCAACGTTAAAGTGAAAAAATATTAGTATGACGATAGATTGGAAATGGTAAAGTACCACCTAAATGATGTTTGTCATTAGAAATAGTGTGAATGTGATAGAAATAAATAAGAAGTAGAACAGGTCAAAAGTAATTGGTTGTGTTGTAGTATGGTTAGAGTTACAAAACTATATAAGTTGTTGCAACTAATTAAGTACATGTTTAAAGATGTAAAAATGAATAAGGGGTTAAGAATAAACAAATTGTGGTTTAGATTCGAATGAAGAGATTTCGTGACGAATCTAAATGTGTGGTGTGTGTGTTAGATTTGTAAACCCCAAAACCGGGGGTTTGGTTTTAAAGTATTTTTAATTATGAAAAATCCATTAGATAAGTTTGACTATGACTTTAGTAGCCTAAATGAGCTAAGGGACTTAAGTTGTTACTTGCCAGAACTAATACGACATATTGGTAAGAGTGAATATGGCGTATTGATATACGAATGGATGTGGCATATCTAGAGTTATAAATACAGAGTATTGGAAGTATAGCATGGATACGGCGTATCCATAGGAATGGATACGGCATATCGGTTAAGTCATACCATATGTAATAATGGTTTTAGAAAAATATTGTAGGTCACAACTAGGAATAAAATAGACTCAAAGGACTAGAGTTGTCAAATGGTAAATGAGTTACTTAAGTTAATGTGGCCAAATTATGAGAATTAAGACTTGAGGGACCATAGTTGCTAAAGTGGCAAACTTCCACCCAATAAATATCTATACTAGCTTCCTAAACATTCTATTTTCATCTGGAATGTGTTTGTGGGTGTCTGTGTCGTACCAAGAAAAAAGGGAGGGAAATCCAAAGTGACCTAAGTGATCAATTATGTATGAATTGAGGTCTCAAACCAAGATATAAGCTTATGCTAATGATCCATACAAGGTAAGTAATCTCTTAATTGAGTTAATTGAAGAATTATGAATTAGGGTTCATGTACCCAAAATTGGGGTTTTTGGGTAATTAATGTTCTAAACCTATATTGAGGTGTTTGTGATTATGGGTTAATGTAAATTAATGATTAAAGAACAAAGTAATGATTTTGGGTTATGATCATAAAGTGATCATATAATAAATAAAAGAGATTTATTATGGTTTTAGATGAATTTAAGAACACCTTTAATTAAGTTGGTTTTAGGTGAAATTGATAAAATTAGGGATTTCCATCATACTATCAAGATATGATCATATGATTCTAGAAATGATTAAAGATATGTAAATGGGTTATATAAACCCTTATATTGGTTATTCTTAATGTGTTTATATATGTATTTATGATTTTTGGTTAGGATGCAAGCATGAAAGATAAGGAAGGTCTACTGGTATATTAGCTATGGATGTGAGGTAAGTAAATCGGTTTTTAACATGAAATTATGTTGATTTTATCAAGTAAGTGTTATGTGAAAGATGCTAATAAAGGTTAGGAACTTTTGATTAATGATGCTTGGATTAAGGATAGATTAGATGCTAGTTTGAAATACTAGCCAAGGTTGTGGTTAAGCTAATTGTGACCAAATGAAGGTATGTAATGACTATTTGTGTGTTTGTATGATATGTTAAATTATGTGTTATGTGCATATGACGGTGAAGTATGGTATGCTGGATTGAGTTGAATGTAAATGATGCCTATATGATTTATGATGCATAATATCGTGTTATTACCATTTTACTTACTAAGCGTTATCGCTTACCGTTTAGATGTCAATGTTTTGTAGGTTGAAAGTGAAGAAGATAATGCCTCGTTAAGAAGGACTCAAGATACGGAAGTAAGGATTGGAAGTAGATAAAGATGCATTTAGGAGCTTAGTATAGATACCGAGCTCCATCAATGTTGAATCCCCAAAGTGTCTTAAAATGATTTGTAAATGTCATGTTGAAATGTCTAAGTTCAGGTCTTTGTTGTGGAATGATGGTCAAGAATGTTATTCAAGTGTTTTGTATGAAACGGGTCAAAACGGGTCAAAATGGGTGTTTGGCAAACCCTGTGAGGTACATGTTTATGGGACATTTAGTCCACAAATGTATTTGTAAATGAAGTTATATGTTATGTTAATGTATTCTGGAAGTCTTTGTAAAGTATCGAGTCCCGAAAGTCGTGTTTTGGGTCAAAAAGGGGTTTTCTGCATATGTTTTTGCAGAATTTGGGTCTGGTGGTTCAATTCGACGTATCCAACTTATAGATATGGTGTATATTGAAGTTTTAGGGTGGATACGGCGTATCCAAGTCTGCAGTTCTTGTTAGTTTTGTTTCATTCGTAAAAACCAAACCGTAAAGAGTTAGAAGGCGTACCACCCACCGTTTCGAAGATAATTGAGTCTAGTTTCATTTAATAATACTTTTAAGAAGTGAATGATAGTTTATTTTGGTCGGTTTATAAAATAATGATACAAGGTCATTTTCGAGTCAAGTGTATGAGTAAAAGTTTTAAATTTTGGTCAAATATGTGAGTCGAGAAAGGGGCATTTCACTGATTGTTCCTTGTGTTGTCATCAAGATTTCTTTTGTTTTTAGCTTGACAATTAGCAAAAGTATAGACCTTTTGGTCCATCAGATCACTAGCAATCTCGATTGCTTCTTGCATGGTTTTTAGTTTGGAAGCCATCACACTCCCCTAAATCATGTTAGAAAGTCCTCCAACATATTTCTCTACATGATCAAACTCCTCGGGAAACATTCTCCCACACATCAATGCCAATTCTTGGAAGTATATGTATAGCTCACAATGTCTGTTCCCTTAATCTTTAGGTTCCATATTTCAATCTCTAGCTTCTTGATCTCGCCTCTAGGATAATACTTTTCAGTCAGCATCTTCATCAGTGTTTTCCATGTCATTCCGTAAGCAACATTATAACCAATAGTCTTGACGTGGGTATTCCACCACGTCAGTGCACTGCCAAGTAGGGTGCAAGCGGCAAACTTAATTTGGTTTCCAACAGTTTAGTTGCTTTTGTGGAATACATATTCCATTTTCTCGAACCATTGAGTCAAATCAAAGACTCCTTCAGTACCCTTGAAGTTAAGGGGTTGACATTTCAAGAAGTTGCTATACGTGCACTCACGAGCACTAGGCACAGTTCTCCTTTCACCGCCGCCTCTTGAATCAGAGTTGTCATCTCCATTTCTGCTTCTGTTTGCTTCATGTTCCACCAATGCATCAACCACACTTTGGGCTACCAATGCCTTAATAGCAGCAACGGACATAGGGGTGGTGGTTCTCATTGGCGGTATTTTCTTCATAATCACAAGAAAATATAATACATGTTAGATTTCATACAATTATAAACGTAACATGACATATGCATAATATATAAAATGAGATCACAACATATAATGAAGTATACAACCGAAATGAGATCAACAATGACATAAATAAATCGACATTGATAAATAACAATATCGATAACATACATGATAGTTTTGGTTACAGAATGACTAGTACAATTAGGTTACAAAATAAAAAGTACGATCCTAAAGCCATGCTAACTAGGAGTTACCCATAATACTTAGCATGCTATACAAAATAGCTAAATGATGAAACAAGATCCCTATAGCCTACTAGCTGGGATTTACCCATAAAAACTTAGCAGGCTATACAGGATAGCTAACAATGATACAACACTAACAACTACTACCAGCCTCAGCTGGTTCATCCTGGTGCTCTGTATCTCTGGTGCGTGCTAGCTCTCTGAACTTGTCGTGCTCATGCTGAATATGCATCATTAGTCTGTCTCCATCGTCAATCCTCTGCCTCTGCAGCACACTGACATCCCTCTGAAATTCTCTGTTATGAGCCTCTAGTGCTGTGGTACGAGCCTCCTGTGCCCTGATAAGAGCCTCCAAATCCATGCTCCTATCCTTTAAACGAGACCATGCCTGTCGGGCATAAACAACCTCTCGCTAATAACAAGAAGCCATGAAGCGAAAGTATCGCCTCTCTCTCGTCAGTAAGGAGATCTGAGCTCTCAACATAGCTTGGTCATCCTGAGCGTCCTCATCACGCACATAGAGCTCGTGAGCATCCTACCACTGAGTGGTAGCAAGATCTGTCACCCTCTTATTGACCTCCTCTATGGCGATCATCACTCTACACCAAGAGGCTCGAATACTAGCATCCAAGGTATCAATAAATTCGTAGTCAACCCTACAAGCTAAAGTATGTCCTGTCTATCTAGTGGCAGCAGCTGTCGAGATCTCCCCGACCTCAAACCTAGAAGCGAGAGCAGTGAGACATAACCTCTTTCGAAACGACATATCTGTCTCGAGAATATCACTCCTACGATCAGCAGATGGTAACAACAAGGGTGGTGATAGTACAGGTAGTGGTGATGCAGCTCTCAACTGAATCATGGTTGCTCTATAGCCTAGTGGTGCACTAGAATATGTATGGCTAGTATGTGGAGGTGATAATAGTAGTGGTGGGGATGGGATCCTGGGGAGTGGGGACGATAGTGGTGATAATGGAGATGGTGGTAGTGATGGAGGTGTGGGTGCAGAAGCATACTCAACAATGAGTGCCTCAGTAGATGTTGACATAGGTGGTTGGGGTCTGACAGTCTTTCGTGCCCTACGAAGATGTGTCTGAGAAAAAGGGACCTAGTTTGAGGTGATTTATGTGGTGGTGGTGTAGCTGCAGTAGAGTCGGTTAGAGCTAGATGCTCCTCCTCCTCCTCGTCCTCCTCGGAGGCCTCGTCCTCCTCCTCATCATCATCATCCTCAGAGGACTCCTCCTCGTCCTCTTCATCATCTCCTTCATCAGCAGGATAATCAGCGAGATCCTCCTCAGGGTCCTCCTCCAAAGGATCGGAGTCAGCAACATAGCCCGGTGATAAGGCGGTGGGCGAAGCATCAACATGTAGAGGTTGATCCTCAACTGGTATCTCATCGTCATATGGAGCTACATACTCCAGATACTCAGGACTAGGCACATAGTCCGGTGATGGTGGTGGTTGCTCTGGAGATTGCGGTGCCTTAAACTCGTCTGGATCCATCAAATGGAAGCCTCATGGTGGTAAGTCAGAATCAAAAGATATAGACGTATAGGTGACCGTGAATGAAGACATGACTGCTGTAACAATAAAATTAACTTATATAAGTATAATGTATAAGACATGTATAGTAATATACGTAATATAATATAAATACGTATGTAGATCATGTAAGCAGTCAATGCAAACAAATAGTGTATGTATGTCCGTGAAAAACTTTTGTATGATGCAATGTTTGAAAACGGTTATAGTCCAAGTAAAACATTTGACCTTGTTCTCTATAACCTTGGCTCTAGATACCAACCTGTAACACCCCCAAATTGGGTCGCAGCGGAATAAAGGTCCGGGAGTGTTACTTCATAGATCAATAGCACAAGATATGAGAGAACAACCTCTAATTGAGTCGTTTAAAAATGATACATTGGATTTAACTGAAATGTTGTTACAAAAGCTCCATGTTCAAATTTTTTATCCATGAAAAAGTAAAGATTTTGATACATAACACATATCTCCAAAATGTAATGCATTTAAATCTCTATTGCAATATGACTCCAAAATGATGCATCCAGTGTATCCACGTTCTTATGCTCTTATTGACCTGAAAAAACATGCTTTAAAGCGTCAACATAAAGTTGGTGAATTCACAGGTTTAAGTAATGTATAAAGTAGGACTACAATATTTCAAAGTGCGCAATAATTAACACATACAATATCACAAAAGGTAATTACAAATGCACTAAGCTCATGACACTGAAGCTACAACATGTATGTATTTGCAATATAATGCCAATAATGTGCCCGTGTAGATGTTCAACCCGCAACATCCGAATCTGACATGGTATACGTCCGTTAGTCCGGTACCGCCAAAACTAGTGAGCGCTACTCACCTAAACGGAGATGTCAATCCCAAATAGATCTATTTATAACATTTGCGCTTACACCGAGTAATTAACAGTTCATGATTCATGGGCATAGTGGGTTATCGCTACTTAGGCAAACTCGTAATTTGTTAAAAAGTGTACTTGTGTCCAAATGTAAAACAATGCATGTTTCTCACCCTAAAAGTTGTAAATCTTTGTAATTGTATAAAATGGGGCTATAAACCCTCCCCACTCTCTCTCTATCTCTCTCTTTCCCCCCCAAATATACACACAGTGGTGGTTATGAATAGTGGTTGTTTGATGGTTTCGACGTTTTAGATATCTTTCTTCAAGTGCTTCTTTCATATTTGGTGGTTTACAGATTAATTTAAGGGTATGTTTTTTGATGTTGTTGTTTATTTGTATAAGTTTGATCATATTTTAGCCGTGTATGATTTTAGAACCGACGTGTTGCATGTGGTTTTTGGAAGTGGTGTTGATTTATTTTAGCTGGTTGCAAGTCGTGTCTGGAAGTGGTTTTCATTTTTTAGCTGATTCGTTTAAGTTTATGCAGATTCATGCGGTGTTTCGGGTTTAAGGATGTTTGGGTTGGTGTTAAAAAATATTTTCTTGGCGGCTGTATCGTTGATTGCGGTGCACATATTAAGGGTATGTTCTTTTGTTGTTGGTGTTCATTTTGTATTTTGATTATGTGCGAGGTTTGGGAAATTGTGTATTGCATGTGGTGTTTGAAAGTTTTCTGCTTGAAATTTGTTAATGGCTGATAATACCTTTATCTTGACATGATGATTAGTAATTTGTTTCAAAATTAGGAATTTTTCCAATAAAATATTGCCATTAACTTTTGTCACATGGTTTTATCGTTTAAGTTTCAAAATTAAGGCTTTTTGCAACAAAATATTGCCATTTACTTTTGTCAAATGGTTCTATTATCTGAGATTAGCTTTATCTGGCATGGCATTTACGGTATTGAATTGCTAAGTTTGCATCTATGTTTTTAAACCACTGTTAAAAGGCAATGTTAGGATCGTAGCTATGTCGAAAATGCAGTTTAGGGAGCATGTTTTTATGCAACTGAATATTTCCATTTACTTTTGTCGAATTGTTATACGTGCCTTAGAAGTTTGAATCCATGTTTTGAAACGTAGCCATGTAGAAATTACCGTTTAGAGAGCCTGCCTTTTATGCAGATGAATATTGCTATTTACTACTTAGCGAACGACTTTGTTTTGCTTTATATAATTGGTCGTTTGTGTTGTTTTGTAAGATTCTAATGCAAAAGTAAGTCGTACTGAGTTTTAATGAAGTCCTTTTGGTTTTTAATGCGGTAGTTATTTGAATTGCCTATGTCGTTTGGTTAATTAGGTTGTTTGTTGGGCCATTAAATTTTGTTATTTTGGTCCATGAGTAGAATTTGTTAGGTCTTTTGCATTTTTTCCTCTCAATTATGAACTGGATCGGTGATGATGATAAATGCGTCGTTGAGATGTTTTGCTGAAATTCTTCAAAGCTTAAAAATAGTAGTATTTTGGCAAGGTATTTATAGTAATGCAGCCATGGTGCCTATTCTTTCTTTTTTCATGTTAGAGTTTTCTTTGTCGTTTTGCACAAAATTAATGCTAACTGACGTCGTTGTAACAAGCACACCTAGAGTATAATAGTTGCTTTGATGTTCAGGCATTCTGAATTGGATATGCGATGATGATAAAATTGTCGTTGAGATGTTCTGTTGAAACTAGTCAAAGATTAAGAATAGTCGTTATCTTGGCATGGTATTAATATTAATGCAGCCATGGTGGTTATTCCTTCTTTTTCCAATAAAATTCTTACATATCTGGGCCTCTTTTGCTTTTTTGCACAAAACTAACGCTAAATGATATCATTTTTTGTTAAATAATCAAATGATATAGCCTAAACACCAAAACGATGCAGTAATACAAAACGACCTCATTAATAAACAAAGCAACGTCGTACGCACGCCTAATATATAAAATATTAATATTGCTGTTTGGTGCGTATCGTTTTGGTTTCTTGGGCAGTTTATCTTTTTCGACTGTAATTGGATAGTCGGCGGTTATTTGTCTCGGTTTCGTTATAAACTATGCACTGACGTCTGGAAGTATGCTCAATTATCTTTTTTGGTGCCTAATATATAGATGTATCGTCTCTATCTTTAAGATACAGTAGTTAGGAGTGGTGGTTGTTTGGTGGTTTCGTAGTTTTGGATATCTTGGTATGAGTGCTTCTTTCTATATTGGATTGGCGATGATGCTAAACCTGTCATTAAGATGTTTCGCTGAAATTCATAAAAGTTTGAGAATAACCGTATCTTGGAAATGTATTTATACTAATGCAGCCATGGCAGTTGTTCCTTTTTTTTCCTATTAAATTTTAGCAGATATGAGCCTCTTTTACTTTTTTCGCTGAAATTTGTCATTGTTACAACGATCTTCATTCACAATTGTGAATAAGCGCATCTTGGCAAGGGAATTACATAAATGCAGCCATTGTGCTCAGTTGGCTCGTTTTCTTATTTAAAATTGCCGTTTTGTGGTTTTGGAATATGTTAATGCAGAACAATGTTGTTTGGTTGTTAATGGGGTCGTTTTGTGAAGTGTCTATGTCGTTTGGTTAATTGGGTTGTTTGTTGGGCCATATACCTTAATTTTTGGGTAGGATAGGCGATGGTGATAAATGTATCGTTGAGATGTTTCGCAGATGTTGGTCAAATATTAAGAATAACCGTATCTTGGCGGGGTATTTTTGGTAATGCAACCATGGCGGTTGTTCCTTCTTTTTCATATTCATTTCTTATAGATTTGAGCTTGTTCTAATTTTTCAATCTTTATACATACTTGAGTATAAGTGCATCTTGGCAGGGCATTTATATTAATGCAACCATGGCGCCTAATGGATGACACCAGGTTATATATTAGGCATCCGGATGACGTTAATTTGTCATTAATGAGGTCGTTTTGTTCTCTTGTTGTGTTGTTTGGTTAGTTAGGTTCTTATTCGGGCCAATAAAACATAAATGTATACTTCTCGGGGCATTAGATTATTGTCCAAATCTTTTCTACATGTCTTGATTTTCCTACTCATGTAAATATTGTCTCCAGAACTTTCTTTGACCAAGTTTCATGGATAATCATAGTTTCTGAATTGGAAGGCGATGATGATAAATGTTTCGTTGAGATGTTTTGCTGAATTGGTCAAAAAATGAGAATAAGTGTATCTTAGGCCTTCAGACGACGTCATTTTGTCTTCAGTGAGGTTGTTTTGTTCTCTTGCTGTGTTGTTTTGTTCTCTTGCTGTGTTGTTTGGTTAGTTAGGTTCTTCTTATCTAGGCCAGTAAAACATAAATATGTACCTTTTGGGGCTTTAGATTATTGTCCAAATCTTTTCTACATGCCTTGATTTTTCTACTTATGTTAATACTGTCTCCGGAACTTTCTTTAACCAACCTTCATGGACAATCATAGTTTTTGAATTAGAAGGTGATGATGATAAATGTCTCTTTGAGATGTTTTGCGAAAACTGATCAAAGATTGAGAATAAGCGTATCTTGGTAGGGAAATTATGGTAATGCAGCCATGGCGGTTATTCTTTCTTTTCTTTTAGTCAAATTCTTATAGATCTGAGATTCCTCTATTTGTTTTCAATCTTTGTGTATAGTTGAGAATAGGTGCCTTTTGTCAAGACATTTATATAGCCATGCCGCCTAGGAGATGGCACCAACTTATACATCAGGTGTTTGGGCGATGCTATTTTGACATTAATGCGGTCGTTTTGTTCTTTTGTTGTGTTGTTTGGTTAATTTAATTCTTAGTTGGGCTAATAACATATAAATGTATATTTATTAGGCCATTACATTATTGTCCAAATCTTTTCTGCCTACTTTCGTTTTCCTACTTATGTAAATATCGTCTCCAGATCCTTTGTTGCCTAAACTTCGTGCACCATCATCGATGATATCATCTCTGCCTTGATATTAATGTGATCCTGTTGTGAAACTCCTAAATTATTTGATTAGTTGGGTTCTTTTTTGGGCCATTAGATGTTGGTATCTTGGTTTTTGTATTGTAATTGTTTCAGCAATGTCGTTTAGTAATATTTTGGGTCATTTTTATTTTTGGGTTATACTTGACTCATTAGATTCCGTAGCTTTCTCATAAGTGAAACGAAGTTGTTATGTGTTATGCCATGTTATTTAATTGTTTTGGCCGTGTTGTTTAGTATTTGTTTTTTGTCCATTTTTGTGTGTGGGTAGCATTTGACTTATTAGATTTTTTTCGTCAGCCTGTTTTGGTTATAAATTATGCATCACCATTATGATTATGATAGAAGTTTTTGGGCTATGATAGCTTGCTCCCATGTTCGGTTGTACTTATCATCGGTTAGAAACTCGAAGTCAGAATTCGTAACCGTTCAAGTTTTTTTGGGTAAAAAACTAGGGTTTAAAGTCAAAGTGCTTTTATGAGTTTTCTTACTTGAAAATTTATTTTTGTGTAGCACGAGGAGGTTTGCCCGCGCTCCGTTGCGGGGCGTATGCAACCCCCTCTCCGGTCCGGGCATTTTTTATAACTATCTCATGAAACTTAAATGAAATAAAATGCGAAGCAGATTTACATTCATAATCAAGCTGGCAAGGGATTGTAACCATATATCCTTGACACAAAACTAACAAATATAATTGACACAACATACGGAAACTATATAAGCATCTATTTAGTTATATGTAATTAACAACATTTCTAGTCTTGTTTCATATAAACTCACTCCAAAGTCTAAGAACGGCTTACAAAGGACTAACGCGTAACACTAATTCCTACGCCACTTGACAGTCACAGTATGCTTGCGAGGTTTACTTCCAAGGAAGTCATGGAAAGAACACCTTCGTCGTTCATAAGAAGGCAATATAATCTTCCCAAGGCGAGTAAATCTGATTGTAGTTCATCGGGATCCATTTCTGTCACTAAAACTCTGCAAAAAAAGGATGGGAATTCTATGATTAAGCACATGTGTTTGGAATGGTTGTTCATTTATTAGTATTATAACATAGTTTTGTACTCAGATTTTGACACATTAACTATTTGCCAATATTGGATAGTAATGTGTGTGTGTGTCAATCCAACCCGTCCCAGCCTATATACAAAACTCGTTTTGACCCATTACCTGACCCACCCATGTTACCATCTTATGCTACTCAAAACTTCATAAAGCAATTTGAATTTAGAAATTTACTTAGAATAGCAGACTTCCCTATTGCCTCCACATAACACAGCCATATCTATTGCAGTACACATCAACACTCCTCCATCAGCACAGACTGAATCGTAGAGTCCAGGAACACAGATGGTGAGCCATAAGGATCAAGATCAACCTGAAGAACATAATGCTTCACGTGATTGGCCTTTTGTTGCCTATACTGCTCCTCTTCTTGTTTAACCAACCTGGAATGAAACAATACAATGTTATTTTTTTCATTTCATATGCTTTATTTAACTGAACCAAAGATTATGATATAGCGAAATATGTAGTAGGAATTCCGAAAGGGGATGGGTGAAAACTTATGTAGAAAGTCAAGCCATACAACATAATTCAAACAATCCAATCTCTATGATACGTGCACTTTCATTTACAAACATAGCCCTCTTTATAAGCTTTACCCAGAAAACTAAGGCATAAATCTCATTCTGATATCGGCCCACTTAGAACAATAGCAATACCCTATACCAATACCATAGCATAAGATTCCCAAACTTAATTACTTCTAACACTTGACAGTATCATGTTCGCATGAGTCATGACATAAGATTGTTAATAAAAAGTAGCCTAAACAACAATGAGTCTAATTTAATGGACTTCTTTTAATTTAATAAAATTGTCTACGTGTTAGTTTTAGCACTTTCATTCATGGTCAAAATGCAAAATCAGTTAAACTATAGGGTTCAACTTTTTTTAAATTTATATACGACAGTCATATAAATTCATACACAAAGTGAGAAATGACCTTATCCCTTTGATTAATTTACATGTTATAAGTTGTTTCACAAGTAAACATGTATTTATGAATCAAATAGGTAGCACCTGACTTAAGCTAATATTCCTTTGCTCGGAAACACACAAAGTTCAGAAACTAAAAAGAGATTGAACTCCTCTCAAGAATCACATAACCGTTAATAATCCACCACAAAGAAAGTACTGTTATGGATATTTATGTTATACCCAAGTTTAGCAATTTTTAATACCAATATATTCTTCTTACATGTATTTCGGATATGCCACTTTTAATGACTTTAAAAGCAAGCAGAAATGTGAATATAGATAAGTGGAAAAAACTAAATTAAAATTATAGTAGATTCATGGTAACCTCTAAGTATGTGTCTGCTAAGTTAATTAATTATAGTTTGTATTTATTTAACATGTGACGTAGCTTCATTATTTTTTGTTATAACTTATAGCAATCACATCAAGTCTGATAACATGAGTGCTCGAACCAAACCTGGATTACAACCTAATGTACCTCTCAACTATTGCCATTATTCATATCCAAAACAATCAAACTAACAAAAATAGCACGACATGATGACACGACTCTATTGCACTAACAAATATGGAACTTTAAACGGGGTTGTCAACACAATTATTGTCTAGTCGAGTAAACCATTAGGCATTGCGACCTCTGTTAAGCAAGATAAACTTAATCACTGCCTAAGCTAAACGTGACTTATAGCAGTTGCAGTCAAAATGATTATAGTTATTTAATTAGTTGATTCTGTATTTGAGATTGCATTTGCAAAACAGCATTTTCAAAACACAGGTCGCAAACTGGTATATACATTTAAAGGTCTACAATCGATAACTAACCTTTCAATATGGAAACCTGAGTTTTTGCATATGATATAGGGAATGTATGACCAAGCAAATGAAATTCGGTCGTTGATGCAGCCTGCTGAGATCAAGCTTCAACCATAACAGCCTGAAATCAAAAAAATCAAGATCACATTACTTGTTAAATTGAGAATGTGTAGAAAGTTCTACATATGCTTTTTGGTCAAGATAAATCTACCTGAGACTCCCCTAATGCCTTGAAAAACAATGGTTTATAATGGAAGCTGCTTAACTTTAAACCTACTAAACCATACCCCCACAATGTGACCAACACGTCATCTGGTAATAACTTCACTGCTACATCAGGGGATGTTTCGTACTGAATAAAGTGCCATAGCCAACTTTGGTTTTACCTTCTTCAAATATATCGCCTAAACTACTTACTATTAAGCCTCTAATAACTAATAACTAATAGCAAACAACACAATTATGGTATAGAACAATAAACTATAACTCTATGAACTTGCAGTTATCCTAGAAAAAATATATATTGAGCTTACTACGTGGAGAAAAAGGCGTATATCGATTTCCACAACCATAACTCAATCGGTTGACTTCAATCTATATATATACCTGGTTCCTTGCACAATCGCGCCATAATAGAATCGGTACCAATTGTTTGATAGCATACTAAATAAGCCTAAAAACAAACACCCCCTCATGTTATATCACTCCATGATCCTATATACGTGAGTTAACATGACAGTGGGAAAACAAACACCCCTTTTATGCATAATTGAGGCCAAAAATGCAGAAAACAAACACCCCTTTGTTGCTATATCTGTTATTTTGTTAACAGTGGGCAAAAATGAAAACAAAAACAAAAAACGGTTGGCAACCTGGCTTTAGCAACCGAATCGGTTGCCAACCCCCCGATCCGAACCGGGTTTTGGCAAAAAACGATTCTTGACCGTTGATAAAAAATCGGTTCGATTTTCAAACCCGGTTTGGTTTTCCTAATAAATTATTAGATCATTTGTAGCCAAGATTATGTCCGTCTCTCCTGTCCAATGAACTAAAGCCATAAGTATTTTTTCATTATGCAATATTAGATTTAGCGTCAGACTTGTCGTACCTTTACATCAATGGTAAAACAACTCAACCTCCTAAGCAGCAGCGATGATAGTGTGGAGGTCCTCTTTTGCCTTGTGATTCCAGTTTCTACTCATACTAAAAAATAGCACCATGTTACTACGTCTATCAACACTTCATTATCCGCACTCTCAAAGCCACTCGACATCATTGCCTCCTACTAATGCTTCCATTTGAAGCCATCAATCGCTTTTTGATATCACTCTTCTTCTATTACCTCACGCATTCGCTCTGCATAAAACTTTGCCACCTTTACTAATACACCATAGTAAAGCTAAAAAGTATGTTTCAAACACGGAAAACATCTCATAATGCAAATTTATCACAATGTCAAAGTATAAAGGTACATAATCTTAATCTCCATAAAGCTTATTTTACGTGCTCAACAGCTTATCATATTAGGCTAAACCTATAAGCAATAAAGGTGTTTAAATACGTGCTTAGCTCAAAGTCAGATGTTTATAAAAAAAATAGACCCAAGAACCAAACTGAACATAGGGAGTGTGGTCGGATATGACCTTGTTTCAGTAGTATGACATATCAGATGATTTAGTGTTTTTTCGGGCAACATTGTTCATTTACAGCTTCTTTGTGTATGGACATTACAAACATTTCTATATTAAAGCTTCCTATTATGTTTATTTTTCTTTTAAATTTATCATTGGTGAATCAAAGATACATTACATGTCAAAGTAAAACATTAAGTCTTCAATGTGCATAAATACTTGCATTTACGTAAACAATCAGCTACTTTGAGGTTTAGGATACCGTGAACTCACCCGGGTGACATGTTTGAATGTCAGAACGTTTGGCTAAGATTTGCATGTGCGTAGCCGGATACTTCATCACAATGTCAGAATGTTTGGCTCAGATTTGCAAGTGTGTAACCGAATAAATGGGTATGCAAACCTGCCATGGCTGCAAACACTAATATGTGTGTGCTACCCCACCAAGATACAGGCTGCTTTAACCCATCATGTTCCAGTAGCACATAAAGCAATAAATCATCATTGCCCACCATTTCTACTAAACAATAGATATTTATTAAAAGAAATAAGCAGGAGGCTCAGATTTGCAAGCATAGGAGCAATATCAATCACACGCCATGGCTGCAACCACAATACACATGTGGTTGCCCCGCCAAGATATATGCGTCAATAAAGTATGCTCATAAAAAAGTATAAATGCCAAAAATCATCATCATCGCCTTTATTAGGAGAATGCTACTATTTTCGTTCTACTTTTTTTACCCTTCATGTCTGCAAACACCAAGCTCAATAACCCAACATCCTAATAATTGTATATATTGTATAATGTATAATTGTATAATGTATACAATTATATACAATAAGCAATTCATACAGAACATACCATCAGTCGATGCAAGCAAACATCGCCAAAGCGATCATCAGCAAACAAAGCCTAAGCTCATTGCTTATAAGCATAAACAGATCGTGGTATAAATGCACCCTACGGCTGCAAATGTAACAATTTGCCCTGCCGTGTCTAGAAATCCAATAAGCCGGTATTGTGATCCAACAGCTTATTATAGTTGCAAAATAACAAACACATTCGGCCGAAAATGGTACCCGACCCGTCATGGCTGCAAGCACCACTTCCGTAGTGCTGCCCCGCCAAAATCCAAGTCGCCTTCATCCACCTTGATCAACAACATACGTACAAATAAAAACAGATGTCACTCGCAACCAAAAATAAGCAAATTATACATCCATCAGTCTCGTTTAAACACTGGCAGCCGTAGCTACAACCACATTCTTTACTGGCCTGTCATATTTCAGCAAAGCAAACGCTTACAAACCACGCATAAATTAAGCAACCATTAGCCTATAATCAGCCAACAACAGTGTAAGCATAAGCGAGCAATGTATAAAAGGCTCAGACAAACTAAGAGTAGATTAAAGAGGACACGTTCGCCATGGCTATGACCTAATAGGTCGCCCCGCCAAGATACGAACGGTCTCATCTTTACGAAAGCTGTTCAGACTCATCACAACATGCACAATAGACATTGCTTTTTTTAGCTTATTAAGCTTACATGTTTTACAAAAAAAGCCCATAAGCCGGGAAAAAAGCTAACCCAAACATCTTCAAACAATATGTTACAAATAAAGCATAACATCAACTAACCAACCCCAAAAGCCCCTAAAAAGCAACATGCTCATAAGCCCATGGGTGTAAAAAGCTATTTTCAAAAATTAAATACCCACAGAAGCTGGTAAAATTAGCCAATCCAAACACCCCCTATAAACCCCTAAAATTAAAACACAACCCTAATCTAAAACCATAAAAAAATCAACAAAAACCCTAAACCAAAAAGGTAAATTCGAATCACTAACACCTCAACCCTAATAACATCTACAACCACACACAATCAACACAAATGCAATGAGAATAAAGAATTTAAGAATAAGAATATACCAATATCAAACCCCTCTGGTTCGTCTCTAACGAAAATAGGCGAATGAAAAAACCATTGAAACAACCCACAGTTAATATGTATAAATTACTAATCCTACTCAAATGTGGAATACACCTAGCACTCATGCAAAATAAGTAGGTAGTTAGTGGGAAATTAATCATCATCATCTGTGTGAGAGTATGAGAGAGTGGTGAGTGGGAAGATAGGAATGTAACCGGGTTAAAAACCCCGAAATGCAACTGAGAGTATAAGAGAGTGGGAAGAGAGGAAAGTAACCGGGTTAAAAAACCCAAAATGAAAAAACCTCCCAATAATTGTATATATTGGATAATTATATTCTGTTAATTTATGCATTGTTAAAGGTTCTTTATTTTAGGCATGTTATCATTACACAATGAAACTTCTATCACAAAATGAATCAAATCCTTTTCTTCTGAAGACCGGACTACATTTAGCATTTTCGTTGTCATTTTTGCTTCATTTAGTTTAGTCTAACACGCGTTGTATATTTTGTAAAGATGTCTTTATTAAATGACAACCATCATGCTCCTTGTTGTCATCTTTATCATCATCGTTTGGCTCAATAGAAAGTAGGCATGCATTATAAGGCTATGCCCATTTCTTGATAAATATAGTTACTATAAGTGGTGGTCATTTTATGCGATATATATATATATATATATATATATATATATATATATATGAGAAAAGGGAATATGGGTTGTCATGCATCTAAGCTTACATGCAATATCGTTCAATATCACTAAAAATTATGTCATTTTGATTATTATTTTTTCAACATTTGAGTAGTGGAACAAATATATGCGTAGTGAAACACTTTTTAATGGTGAATCAAATCAAACCATTTTTGAATCTACGACTAATTGTTTAGTTAATAGAAACACCCAACAACATGATGTATAAAAACATGTATCAAAATGAACCCAACTTTAGTGATGTTGTGATGCAATCAATAGAAAACACTAATATTGTGAAATACATGATACAAATGAGGTAAATTTGACGTAATTCTTGTTAAAATGACGTAATTATTTAAGGGTCTTGCATGTACGCTTAGATGCAATATAGCCCCATATTCATTTCCCCCTTAACTATATCAGTGGTTTAGTAGTTGTCGGAATTGGACCATATATGTATTTATTTTTCTCCATCTTCATATTCATACCACCACCATCCACCAATCCCAACACCGTTGGCCACCTTCAGAAACCCCATGCAATATGTGGAAGCATACATTTATTTTCTGAACATCTACATTTATAAACTAATATTCGAACTGTAGTTGTGTAAATTTAGATTTATAAACAAATATTTGTATGCCTCTGTAAACTAATATTAGTTTATAAACCATTATGAGCATCTACATTTATAAACGGCCATTTATAAACTTACACATCTCTTTCTCTCTCCTTCTCTCTCTCCTCTCTCACTCTCTCTATATCTCTATCATTCTCTCTCTCTCCTCAACCCTCTCTCTCCCCCCCCCCCCTCTCTCTCTCTCTCCCCTCATCCCTATATATATATATATCTC
>BQNB010001347.1:0-20095 GCA_026074375.1 Tanacetum coccineum | reverse complement strand
GAATAATTAAGTGCATAGCGGAATTAGTAGGATACCACATCAAATATTACTACTTCTTTAAGAATAAGCTTAGTGATTGATCATTCAGGGAAAACATTAACAGGATCAGCAACGTATCTTCTCATGCTTAAATAATTCTTCTCACAACACTTCCCCCTGGAAATTCCAATAATGCATACTACCTTTCACAAGATATCACTTCCCCCATGTGGTTGAAGAAATGCACCCAAAATCCATAAGTTAAAACTCTGATTATCTCTGCGGTTATGACATTAGTCTTCCCGGCATTGCCCAACGAAAAGATTTTCAAGAAAGATGACTTACATAAGCTTTCAAGAAGAAGAAAGGCAAAGGCGGCTCAAGGGTATGTCTTCCTTCCCCCTTGCTGGTTTTGATACCTCAGAATCAGCAAAACCTTGAACGCATATATACTTGAATACTTGTGTGAGGAATAAATTAGCTCAGATCTGTCCCGTGAGAATCAACTGTTGATTAGATCTCTACTCATAAACTCTCTCTGACTATCTTTTAATCAACCATTTTGTAGACTATTTGAAGTGACCACTGATGGAGTAAACCCGATATACCAAACTTGAAACTGAAGTAGTATTCCTTGTTCTTGTGACTTAAGCATGCACAAATGTTGGAAGAACGGTGTAGAGAATTTTTGCTCCAAGCAAATCTCCAAGTACTCAATACCCCACCAAAGTATGAGACTTTCATCACCTCTTGCGATTATCCACACCGTCTTATGCGTGTGTCACTGAGTACTACAATGTAACTCCTTTAAGTGATAGTTATCCAGGTCTTTAACCATCCACCCCGACTGCTGGTAACTAAATAACCCAAGTCTTCAACTTAAATCTTAAGCTCGAGCAAGTTATCAATGAAAGTCATGCATCCAACCAACCCCGACATCAAGATAAAATAAGATCACGCCTTTGTGAAATGCAACTTCAATCTCAAAAAAGTGATACCCGATCAACTCCATAGACACTTAGAAAAAAATTAATTCCAAATCTAGCCATTACAAATTAAGTTCCATGATTCTTTATAATCGTCGATCCTAGTCACGTCACATTGTCACTTTGTCATTAACCCAAATGTAGCCATTAATAACTAAATATAGCAAAAAAAATCATCCCAAGTGAATCATTTAGCTAAATTTAGTTTTAATATGAAACATTTAATACTTAAATCGTTGTACCCGGGTCCATCATAAACTCAGCCCATCAAAGACAAACAAACGTAGCCCATCAACAACTTATAAAACCAGCCCATTTAACATTGTGTAGTGACTAGTGATGAACCAAAATTCCCAAATTTAGTGTAACACACGAAAATTGTGGTCATCCCTTTTCTTGAGTGTTCACCGGCCCAATAGCCAAATCTATAACCCGCCCCGCCAATAGCTTAAGATATATACTAGACCCTAATTTTTGGCAACCCTAATCACACACAATTTTCATATTATACGCCTACAACATATCTCTCTAGATACGCCCTCCACCAAATCTCATCAATTACCCAAAAGCAGTCAACAACTTACCATACTCGAAACTTCCATTTGAAGACAGATAATCAAAACGCATCCCAAGCCATACATCTTCATCAAATACAAATCATAATCATACAAGAAGTTCGAATCTGCTATTGTTTGTTGTGCCCTATCACAGCTTTGACACCAAACAAACACCCTTTCGTGTCTTCATTTGATTATACTAGGCGTACAAGAACATGGCTTCAAGATCCTTGAAATGTGGTCTCTGGTAGGTTCTAATTTTGTTTCAAGTTAGTGTGAACGAAACAAAGAAGGAATGAAACAAATTTGTTATCATTCGTTCTTAATTTTTGAAAATAAAAGAGAGTATTGATTCTCACAGATCCATGATGAGTCTTTTTGTGTGATTTGATCTTTAGAAGGTCATAACATTGTTCGTACAACACAACACGAAAGAATCTGAGATCGAATTCTTTTATTCTGTTTTGAGTTTTGTTGATTGGAGATGGTGGAGTTGGTGTTAAATGTGACGATGAGGTAGGTAGATCGAGTCGGATTTGTTGAAATTGTAATTGTGATGAGGGTGTAGGCTGTTGATATTGATGTTGTTTATGGTTTGTTGTTGTTTGATTCAAGTCTTGTTCTCCTTCTACCTTTCTATCATAGGCAAAGACTTAGTTGAGTTGACCCGAGTCAACTCGGTAAGAGCCGAGTTGACTCAGTTTGAGTCTTGTTCAGTTCATGCTGAGTTGTATCTAGTTCGGTCCACATAGTGTGAGACTCGTTCGGTTCTTATTGTTGTAACTCGTTCGATCCTTTAAGGGTGGCCACTCATGCAGTTCGAGTTGTTTGAGACTCGTTCGGTCCACGCTGTTTAAGACTCGTTCGGTCCACAAAGTGTGAAATACGTTCGGTCCTCAAACAAGGCAACTAGTTTGGCTCACACTTGGAATTTACTCGTTCGGTCCTCCTAGTGTAAGACTCGTTCAGGCCTCATGATTTTAGACTGGTTCGGTTGAGAAATGCTTAGACTCGTTCGGTCCATATAGACATAACTAGATCGGTTCCTTCTAGCTTTTTGTCTAGTTCGGGTCTTGATGAACTTGGACTCGTTCGGTTCTTCTCCTTCGGTTCCACTCGATCGATTTTAGAAAAGAAGACTCGTTCGGTTGTCGCACAATGAAACTTGTTTGGCTCTTGTGACTTCAACTAGTTCGGTGCTATATAGAGAATGACTAGATTGGTTATTAAAGCATTGAACTAGATCGGTTCTTGATAGTTTATCAAACACCTCGAGTACACTCTCTTGTCTGAATAAGCCATGCCTTAAATGAAGCTCAAAACTAAGCTGCTTATTCTACAAAAATAAGCTAACCCACAAAGCTATAAAAAGCTCAAGCACAAGCTTGAAAAAATAAGTTGAAAAAAATAACCACCAGATAAGGACGAAATAAGCCAGCTAAAATATGTAACACCACAAGTGACAACTATGACATATTTAAAAGTGACAAATTCTAAAATAAGTATAGATTTGAGACCAAGAAACCAATAACACAAAAATCAAAAACCAACCCAAGAGTATGTTGCCATGGCTCTTGATACCAATTGAAGGTTTCACTAAAACTAAGATCCGGTGGTCTTGGTGAGTCAAACCACATGATAGCCATTTCTAGAGAGAGAAAGTAGTGAGATGGAAGATAGAGTTGTGATTAGATGGAAAATGGATGATGGATACAAAATGACTCAACACCAAAATAATGACTCAACCCCTCTATGGAAGCCATAGAGGGGTATATATAGCCCATACGCCTCTAAACTATACATAGTTGCCTATTCTAGTCCTCGCGTATGTGACTATGATAAACTATGGTAATTCTGTAATGTCGTCATGTAAAAGTGAATTCCCAACAATCTTCCCCCACGGGACGATATACAGAATTACTTACAATAATTTCCTAACAAGTACATAATGATTAAGAACAAGAACTTCCATGAAGCTTCATATGCTGATGACGTCTTCTGTGGTGTTTGACTTCAAGTCTGCACTCCAACATGAATCATCTTTGTAGTACTTTGTAGGAGAAATACTGTAGTAGGCACGAACTAAGTAACCCATACACTTCCGTTTAAGGAGAAGCTTCTGAATTAGCTTCCCCCTAATTCGTGCCTCATATTCTTGATTTAGAAGCTTTCAAAGCTTCCCCCCAAACTAGCAATGAATCAGCTTCCCCCTAATTCATGCCACATATTCTTTATTTAGAAGCTTTCAAAGCTTCCCCCCAAACTAGCAATCCTCTCTTGAGCAGTTTCAAAGCTTACTTACAAGCTTAGAATAATTAAGTGCACAGCGGAATTGGTAGGATACCACATCAAATATTACTGCCTCTTTAAGAATAAGCTTAGTGATTAACCATTTGGGGAAAAACATTAACTGGATAAGCAACGTATCTTCTTATGCTTGAATAATTCTTCTCACAACACTTCCCCTTGGAAATTTAATAATGCATACTAAAATTCATAAGATATCTCTTCCCCCATGTGGTTGAAGAAATGCACCCAAAATCCACATATTAAAGAGCTAATTTTCTCTATGGTTATGGCATTTTTCTTCCCGACATGGCCTAACATAAAAGATTTTCAAGAAATATGACTTTTTTAAGCTTTCAAGAAAAAGAAAGACAAAGACTCTCGGGTGTGTCTTCTCCTTCCCCCCTGATGGTCTTGATACCTCAGAATCAGCAAAACCTTGTACGCACATATACTTAAACACTTGTGTGAAGAATAAATTTGCTCAAATCTATCCCGTAATAATCAACTGCTGATCAAATCGCTACTCAAAAAACTTCTCCATGACTATTTTTTACCATCGTTTTTTTGGAGGCTATTTGAAGTGACCACTGATGGAGTAAACCCGATGAACCAAAGTAATAACCTGTTAATCTTAAATATTTAGTCCAAGTTAACCAATTTATACACCAATTTATATAAACCTTTGGTTAAAACACTGGAACTACATTAAACAAGATCAACAGCCTACCATATGTTTATCACTGATGGAGTAAACCCGATATACCAAACTTGAAACTGAAGTAGAATTCCCCGATATTGTGACTTAAGCTTGTACTAATATTGGAAGGAAACAGGTGTAGAGTTAATCTAATACTTATCAATCAAAGTATGAGACATTCATCAACCTTTGCGATTATTCACAACGTCTTCTGCGTGTGACACTGAGAACTACAACGTATCTCTTTTAAGTGATAGTTATCTAGGTCTTCAACCAACCACCGACTTCTGGGTAACATAGATAAGCCAAGGTTTCATTCCAAATTCTTATGCGCCGAGCAAGTTATCACTTTGAAAGTCTGCATCCTACCATACCTCAAATTTTCATTATTAAAGTCATGCATCTAACCAACATCGAATCAAGATCAAAGTGACTACGCCTTGTGAAATGCCACCTTCATTCAATAAATGATACCCATCGACTCCGTAGTCACTTAAGAAAAATATAATAACAAAATCTAGCCATTAAAATTAAAATTGCATGATTCTTATATAAAATTTGATCACGGTCTTGTCACATTGGTCAACTTGTCTAATTTGATTTCGAATACACACCCGAATAAGCATTTAATTCTCATTAATTTTAGTCCAAGTTAACCAATTTATACACCAATTTGTATAAACTTTTGGTTAAGAGGATAGGACTACAATAAACAAGCTTGAATGTAACCATTAAAAACTAAAGATAGCAATAATCATCCCAAGTGAACCATTTAGCCAAATTTAGTTTTAATACGAAACAATTAACACTCAAATAGTTGTACCCGAGTACATCGACAATACTTAGCCCATCAAATCATAACTCAGTCCATCACTAACAAATATACTTTCGACCCAGCTTGACACTAACTAAAAATCTAGTCTAAACCAACTAACAAACCAGACCAACTATCAAACCCGGCCTGCTATGAATCCACCAGTCTAAACAAAAAACAATTTGTGTCCCATCGTACTGGTTCTACTCAAAAACTTATCCCGATCCAATGGAAACTTTTAGGGATATATTATAAATCATACTTTATCCTAGATTTTCTCTACCCTAACCCTATTCATCTTTATCAAATGTAGTAATAAAATTAAGCTCTTCCCAAATAAACAAATTTGTCCTAACTCCAAACCCTTAGATCTCCTCAATACAGATCTTATATGAACCTTCAATAATCCTAATCTATCTACTTTTCTTTATAAAAAAACAGTTAACTATTGATCCTCGCAATCGAATCACAACAGATAATATCATATTGTACATTCTTCACAGTAGTCATTCGAACCATGCAAGTCTTCAAGATGAAATCAAGTTTTCAAAGCTTCAAGATCTTGTATAAGAGGTCTCGGGTAGGTGTGAATTTGGTTTTGAGTCCTGAAACGAAACAAAGAAAATACTATAACCCAATTGTTATAAGTATTTTCTTTAAATTCAAGTATAAAAAAAAGGTTTAACCTTTACAACAATCAGTGATGAGATTTGCATTTTGTGTTCTTGATCTGTTGATGATCTTGATTTAATTTAAACACACGAAAGCAAACAATCTGATATTTTGATTTTTCATTTCGATTTGAGTTATATTGATGGGAGATGGAGGTGGTTATTTGTGACGATAGGATTAAGAGTTTTGGATTAGTTGGATTTGATTGATGTTGTTTGTGAATGGCTGTTGTTGTTTAAAGGGTTGTGTTGTTTGATGTTGGTTAGTCCTTACTTCTTTGTTCTCTTTCATTGTCTTTGACTTTGACTCAGCTGACTCACTGAGTTAACCCAGTCAACTCGATAAACTCGGTATGAGTCAGAGAAACATATTTTGCTCTAGTCTGTTGAAACATATTTCGTTCGGTCTGATACAAAAACTAATTTACTATCATAAAACAACTCTCTATCATGTTATGAACTAAGATGCTTTCATCTCATAAATCATTTTTTCTATCATTTATAAACGAAGTTGCTATTATTTTATAAACCAATTTACCATCATCTTATATACTACTTTGCAATCATCTCAAAAACCACGTTACTATCACTTTAGGAATCATCTTGTTTACAATTTATGAAACTATTTTGTTTCCATGACATAAATTATTTTACTATCACCCCAGGAGCTATTTAGCTATTGTCTTATAAACTATCTTATAGTTATCTTGAAAACCATATGGTCGTCATCCTATAAACTACCTTGTTTCCATTCTGTGTCACACTATAAAACTATTTTCCTACTATATACATAACGTTAATTTGACGAAAATGAGCATTGCATCGTTAGCCCTCAATTATACATGGCCTGATCACCTATGTCTAATCCAGGAAGGACCATGCCATGCTGGTAGTAGTCACCTTCAAACTTTTGTCAAAAGTAATATTCTACTTATATCCCTGAAAAGCAAAAATTTTGTGTGCGTACCCATAAAACATGTTTGTCACGGAAAACTGAATTAGTAATCAAAGTAGCTACATAGACCTTTACACCACCTTACTACATAGGATTGACATCATCTTACTGATGCGGTCATCGTTAGACTTCTACACGAAGTTTTACAGCTCCCTAGGCAGAGCACCTAATTGTTGTAGTAGTAGTATAGGCAAGACTCGAGGGGTTGTTATCGTTCACTCAAAGAATAGGTTGGGAAGGCCTGATCATGATCTAACAGAATTCTAAGGGTTGAGAGAAGATTATTTTTGTGTTTTTATGTTTTTAGGAAAGCAGATAAATCATATATTGAGATATTGGTTTGGTTTTAGCTATTAAACTAAATATAAATCTAAGCGATTGGTGATAACAATATAATTAAAGATTGTGTTTATTTAATCATGTATTACTCCCTAGATTGCTTCTCCTAGTGTTGTTGCTTTGTCACACTTATGATGGTCTATGTAATTATTTTCTAAGTCATGAACGAATTACACGAACTTGCCGTCTATTTAATATTCCGTTAAGATAACGCACAAGTAAAGTAGTATGAAGACTATTACAAGGCCCCTAAGAGTATATTAAATTCATGTGAAATATATTAAGAGTTGGTCAACCATATAATGGGCAAGGTAGTATGAAGACTATTATCCGATGGTATCCTTTCTACACAATCATGTTTTCCTAGACATATCAACAATGATACAGACAAAAGCTGATTTTCTAAGACCTAACATGCATATACATCACAAGAAGCAACACCACTAAGATCTACATTCTAGGTTTCATACAATCATAAATAAACACAATAGGAGGTTTAGCCAAGCATGTTATAGATAAAGCAAGAACACAGATGAATCAAACAACACATAGACATATTGAATGAATAAATAAACCTTACTTGATTAAAACATGAGTTGGAGGAAGTACAATAGGGGTTTTAGGCCCTAAAATCATCCCTAACAGCTGCTAAATGATCTAGGGTTCGTACCCTCTTTTTATTCTAAAGTTACACACTCAAAACCCTAAATTCGGGTTTGTATATATAGGAAAAACACCGTAATGGCGTCACGTTTTAGTCGTGAGGCCATCATGAAAGAGAATATTCTAGATATTAGGCTGGGTCATGATCTCTGACGCCGTCATGGAAAGTGTGACGCCGTCGTGGGATGCGTTGTGACGGCGTCACGTAGAAACTGTGACGCCGTCTCCAGCTGCTGAAAATATAATCTTGATAAATGTTGGTGTAGGTCTGTAGTCTTGTTCGTTTCTTCTCAAATGAGCCTAAGTTACGTGTAATCCTTCCAAATGCCTTCCAAGTGTGAAATACCTTAATAGGAACGATTAAGTACCTATTTTAGGCATAAATGCACGATTTAGGAGGTTAAACAACCCTGAAAAAGTATATAAAATGACACCTCATCAAATACCCCTACACTTAGGATTTACTTGTCCTCAAGCAAATTGGCTTTTCTACCTAGACAATAACAATATAAGGGTCATTTTACCTACTCTTTAAAAGTATTTTATAACACAACCTTCTAGACCTCGTAATTAAAAGCACAGAAAATATATACTAGCACCTCACATAAGTGTTTGGGGATTCTCTCTTTCATTTAGTTGTATAATAAATTTTAACATATGGGGGAAACGTAAAATCAACACTCATTACCTGTCATAACATATAAATTACCATAGGCTTAGTAAAGGATCAAACCTCCACCGCTAGGTGCAAGCATTATTCATTACTATCTAAGAGGTCTTTTAAAGGGTTGTGGGGTGTAGGTGTAAGATAACATATAATGGAAACGGAAACGGATGGGATACATTTGGGTGGCTTTGGGTGAATTTGGAGTGGAAGGGTTAGCTAATTATTTACACGAATACACTTTGGTTTGGTTGCTAAGCCAAGACTCGGACGAAGATCTACAAACTCTACACAACTCTACATCAATCTCTTTCTTTTTCTTTTCTCATTTTTTTAATAACATAATACATCACATGGGGTTTATAATACGTACCCCTACACTTGAGCTTTTACATGCTCGATATTTACAATCTAACTAATGACCCGATTTAAGGTGGATCAAAATAACATGGAGATCATTGTTAGAGATGTAGACGTCTATAGACTTGGTGTAGCCTCAAGGTAATCAAGGTTTTTCTTGATCCCTGTTACAGTTCATTGATGTAACCATATTATTCTGATCAAATAATATTGGGGTTGTGGTGAATGTTTGGTAAAACCTTGTTACAATATCATTGTTCTTATGTTAATTCCGCTATACATATTTTATGTTCATTGATATTGTTAATCCTAGACTAAGCCTAGATCTTTAAACTCAACATGCGGTATCAGAGCCTCGTGGCTCTTGATCTAGGATCTACAAGGTTTTTGAAGAAACCCTAAAATCCTAATTTTGTAGAAGAATCGATTTTGGTTAAAGTTTTCAAGGGTTTTTGAAGTTTAATTGCTATAACAGTGTTTATAATCATCCTCTCTACCTGTTATGGGTATGCAATATGATTATAATTTATTGTTACTATTAAAGGGTTTTCTTCACATCGAATTCGGTTTTCTTTTTGATACTTAATTCAAATTCGGTGATTTGTTTTTCGGTTAAAGCAGAATTTGGTTTTTCATGATAATGGATTCATGTTTTTCATTGATTCTTGATCCGTATTGAATTCAACAAAGGTTTTAATTCTGCTCGTTGGTTATTCTGATCACCATAACGCAACCTTTGGATCTTCATTATAAAACCCTAAACGATCTCTACAAGAAGGTGATGGATCTGATTCGTTAATAGTTTAGGGTTTCAAGGCACCTCGTTGATTGTTTTTATCTAAGGTTTCGTTGCTGTCACGATTGATATTGATGGTTGATATTGTTTCATAACAACAGCAGCAGCAAACGATGTATGGGTATGATGAATAGCCATGATCACAATAGCAGCAGTTGTGATTGTAAATTGTTTACTTGTTGTTTGTTTTGACGTGGAGTGTAATCAAGGAAAAGACTTCATATACTTTATTATTCAGCTGACGTGTACATATATTTAGAAGATATATGTGTATATCTTAGGAAGATATATGTGAGAAGGTTTTTGTATATGGTGAATCTGACATGATAAAAAGGAGTTGTATTAAAACAGTTAATAGTTAAAACTGTTCATGCTTTATGGAGGTCACGTTCATGCAGCTTAAAAGAATTTTGTTACTACTGTTCGCATACAAGAAACATGGGATTCTTTTATTGCTGTCACTGTTCAAGCATGTTTTGTTGTCATGGTTTGTGGTGGTACGGGTTCAAGGAAGTGAAGAAAGTATATATGTTGTCAAAGTATGTTGTTGCCATCACGTATACTTGTTTACTACTGCCATGCGTGAAACCAAGGAAAGTTTATACTGTTTGAACAAACAGTTACTACTGTTGGGCCTCAAAAGTATAAATTAATACTGTTCGAGTAAAGTGTTTCTACTGTTAGTTATGTCCGAGAAGTGGGTTAATACTGTCAATATTATTCGATATCGGACAAGACATGTTTTTGGTTCTCGGTTATCAGGTGATCTCGAACAGATGGGTGACACACACAAGTTGATTGATAGTTTGTTCAGATTGTTCTTTGACAAACAGAAAGATTTTTTAATAATTTTAAATGTTCTTAAACGTTTAAAAGGCTCGTATATTATTTGATTAATTGATTACAGAGATTATTGTTTATCACTTATTTGACGTTGAAGTGGAGTTTCACGGGTTCGTGTTCTTATCATATCTCAAATGGTTGACTACATTTGGAGATAACTTGTTTGTGTTTTCAATGTTGTGACGAAGAATTGAAAAATCTAGCAAAGGTGTGTGATTTTTCTTATGGTGCTCAATGCTCACATTTGCTATCACTTTGGTTATGTGTCTCATAGAAGATGAGGATAATTGTCAAGAGATTGCGGTCTCCTTATACATCGGTTTGGGTATACGTTCGAAGTCACGTGGATAGTACAAGACATAAGACACAAGTTTGGGTTATTCTACTTCTACATCAAGTTCGTTATACTTAGTTTTCTTCATCAGTAATCATTACATAGAGCCTACAGAATTGAAGATTCAAGAAATGGTTAACATATGGGTTTCAGGGGAAGCTTAATGTTAAATGTTTAACCATTTATATGCTACATCGAGGTGAAGGTTTTTACTACTGCTAGTCTTTGTTACTACTGCTAGTGTAAGTTTCTACTGCTCAAGTTCATTTTTCTTAAGGTGCGTAATGGAGGGCAATTTGGGTCATTGGAATACTTGGATTAGAAGTGTAATATTGGTTCGTAGTTGTGAAGATCAAAGTTGCATACTTTAGTCTCCTATTTGATATTGACAAAAAGGGGAAGAAGATTTGATGATTTGCAACTTGTAGATCCTTGGTAGCTTAAGGGGAAGTTTTCATTCGTATATTAACTTCAGGGGAAGTTCGTGCTTATTTGGTTTTGTCATTATCAACTAGGGGAAGATTGTTGGGAATTATATTTGAGTTGATAAGACAAAACAAGAATGAAACATA
This sequence comes from Tanacetum coccineum, assembly GCA_026074375.1. Classification (NCBI taxonomy): domain Eukaryota; kingdom Viridiplantae; phylum Streptophyta; class Magnoliopsida; order Asterales; family Asteraceae; genus Tanacetum; species Tanacetum coccineum. The sequence continues at coordinate 8,576 of BQNB010001347.1, read as the reverse complement.
AGGACTGAATCTAGCATTATGGAATTCTACAAGCTGGTGGAGTTTATTCTACAAAAGATAAAAGATTCCAAAAGATATGATTCTTGAAGATAAAGATGAAGTTTATTAAAGAATTAAAAGATTTAGTTTCCTTATACAATTATGTTTTCCCTTGTAAATCTAGATGGACTCTACTATATAAAGAGATCCATATATATGGTTTTATGTGTGTCAAGATGTAAACTCCAGGAAAAGTGTATGTGTGTTCTAGGCGTGAGTTCTCTAATGGATGTCTAGAGTTTGTTTGTTTTAGCCTCAAGAATCTATGATTCCTGTTATTAGTTAGAGTAACCGTTCTAGAATTGATCATCTAGAATTGGGGCTATGAAGAACGTTTGGTTATTAATGAAGAACACCTTGTTGAATATCTTTGTTCTTATTCTGCTTTGTTTTTATAACTTATGAACATTGATATTATCCAAGATAAAGGTCTAAACAACCTGAGCTTAAACGATCTAACGATCTATTAAGTTTTTACAATGCACATTCGCCATCCTGTAACTATGCGAGACGGAATTAACTCATTATTGTCATTCAAAACTACAGTCATTCCTCCTTTCTTTGGAACTACGTGGATAGGGCTGACCCACGAACTATCTGATATTGGATAAATTAGTCCTGAATCAAGTAGCTTCACAATCTCGTTTTTCACCACGTCTTGGACTTTGGGATTTAAACGCCTTTGGGGTTGAATCACCAGTTTTTAATCATCTTCCATTAGAATCTTGTGTGTGCAGTATAATGGACTGATTCCCTTAATGTCTGACATTTTCTAAGCAATTGCCCCCTTATGTTTCTTCAATACTTTCAAAAGTAACATTTTCTCATTTTCGGACAATTTAGATGAGATAATTTTGGAAAAAGATTTGTCTCCATGTAGGTATGTGTATTCTAAGTGTTGAGGCAAATTCTTCAGCTCAGGTTTCTTCTCATCGATTTCGTTAGCGCTAGCCAAATAAAGTTGTTCCCTCTCAACTTTATTGGATTCTACTATTTTCTACGCAACTGGATACGGCGTATTCACAGCTTCGATATGCCTTATTGAATCAGAGTCATCAGCAGCTTCACATTCACAACTTTCAAGGTCTGATTGTTCAATTGATTTCTCTAGCCCTTTTAATAAAAATGAATCAGTTGTATCGTTTGCCAGTAATTCCTGGGCCTCTACGTTGATTGCGTCGTCTAAGTCATTAACCCCGTAGCATTCATCATCTTCGGCTGATGATCTCTTAATTGATTGGTCCATGTCGAAGATTACTTCATCGTCCCCTACCCTTAGCATTATCTTTTTATTAAATACGTCTATCATAGCTCGAGCAGCTGCCAAAAATGGTATTCCTAAGATTATAGGAACTCTAGAGTCTTCGGGAATATCTAAGATAACGAAGTCAATTGGAAGGACGAATTTATCAACTCTTATGAGCACATTTTCAACTATTCCTATTGGGTATTGGATTGACCTATCCGCAAGCTCCAAACTCATTCTAGTAGCTTTTGGTTCCCCTAACCCGAGTTTTTCATACATCGTATGGCATCAAACTTATACTAGGTCCCAAGTCTGCTAATGCATTATTAATGTGTAATTGGCCAATGTCACAAGGAATAGTAAAACTCTCTGGGTCTTTCTCTTTTAATGGAAGCTTGTTTAATAATACCGCTGAGCATCTTTCATTCATAGTAATCGTACAAGCTTCTTCGAGTCTGGCCCTATTTGTTAGCAAACCATTCAAAAATTTGGCATACTTTGGCATTTGAGCGAGTGCTTCAATGAAAGGCAAATTGATGTGGAGTTGCTTCAGGTTTTCCAAGATCTTTTTCTGTTGAGCCTCTTCTTTTTCTTTTCTCAATCTTTAGGGGAAAGGAATGGGTGGCGTTTGTACTTCACTTGTTGGCCGAACAACAGGTCCGTCGGTCTTCTAGGGTTGGTCTTTGGTAAGGACTTCGTTTGATTCAACCGGTTCGTTGTGATTTATTACTAGGGGTTCTTTGGTATGTATATTAGTGTCATTATCTTAAACATCTTGAGTCGTTGTTTTTCCACCTCTAGTAGTTACTCCTTTAACTTCCAGATTTGATATTGGAGTATTATTGATCACTCCTAACAATCCTTGTACCTCGAACCTGAGCTCGCTTAACGAATTGTTCCTTTCTTTAAATAAGAGCTCGTTTGTTATTCTAAATTCATGGATGAATTCTCTCATCTCCTCTTGCTCGCATTTTCCTTCGGCAATAAATTTGTATAACATTTCTTCCATCGTCAATCTCCTTTCTGGGTAAGTAAAATGATATGGACGAAGTCTGAAGGTTCTTTCTGAAAAATAAGACATAATTCAAAGTAAAGCTGTTCTAGAGAAATAGATTTGCAAAGATTTTGAAAATTTCAGACAATACGCCGTATACAAATAATCGAATACATCGTATTTCTGAATCAGAACGGATACGCTGTATTGGTCAGAAAGTTGGATACGCCGTATTCAATGGAAGTGGATACGCCGTATCGGTTTATCGACCAGAACGGTGTATTATGAAAAAAATTAAATAAACACACAAACAAGAAAACAATTAAGGACATAATTATACACTAATCTAAATTACACTAATCCTAAGGGTTAGATCTAATCTAATGTTAAAAACCAAAATATCAAATAAAAATCAAGATTATTTTTCACTCCCCGGCAGCGGTGCAGATGAATACCGCGCCGCCTCTCTCATCAGAAGTGAGACTGACCCGGTTCAGTTATCACGTAGACCAGTGTACGCAGATCTCATTGTGAGCGCATTACTAAAGTATATCGTACCAGTCGAGTGCCCAAATATAGTTCTCGTCCGAGAAACTTGCTTGTGGCTCTCGATCTGAAATGTATGTGAGCCTCTAATGACATGCTCCTAACGGCATCATAGAGCGTGCGTATAAGATATATTCTAAATCTGCTAATTCACCTCTGAGAAAGTTGCTTCGCTCTCGTAATCTCCTCAGCTTCACACAACCTCTTCACTCTGCTAATTCCAGCCGGCTAGAACATAAGTGTGTGCTATCGAGTCCATATGATATGGGACGAAGTCTAGGTTCTTTTTTCAATCTATATTGTCTGTGTGACTGTGTGTGTGTGTGTGTGTATTACCTCCCCCATGTGTGACCGTGTTTGTCTATATCACCTGTGGACCCCAGTCATCCTATAGTTCGAATAGAATAACCCACCCCTCAACACGTAGTCATACTTATCACGCCCCCTCATAGCTCGCCTCTCATCAGGAGCCCCTCATCACCTCGTACCTTTGCAACTCGATCTTTGCACACCTCTTAAGAACAAGTGCACCTGCTGTTTACAAATAATCGAATACATCGTAGTCTACCTCGTACTCAGATCCAACCCGCATTACGCCCTGTCACTCCCCCACTGCCAGCCCGCCACACCGTACTGCTCCGCCTCGCGATACGCCGCGTCTTTTATAACTGCGGAAGTCGCCTTACGCCTGTATCCGCGGTTTACGCCACGCCACAGAACACACAGGCTGTCCCATACATGTGTCACTATCAAATTGTAAAATTAAACCACCAAATATTACATGAAAAACTCATTAGGACATATTATAACATCTTATCTATAATTACACTTATACTAAGGGTTAGATCTTAATTTAATGTTAAAACCAAAATAATCATATATAGAAATCACAGTCATTATTTTCACTCCCCGGCACGGCGCTAAAACTTGTAATGTGTCGTCGAGGGTTGTTAATTTTATGATTTATACGTTTTAAATTTATATTTTGCCGACTTAACAAAAAACAACACTTTAACGGGCAGTGTACCCGGTCGGTGGGAGTTTCATGGTAAGTAGGGTGTCGATCTCTAAGAGCGAGGAACACTTTCCAATTTATTAATACCTTTGGTTTTTCTATATTCTAAAGTTAGTCTATTTTCTATGCTAAAACTATGTAATCCTAAATCCTAACGGATTAAAGGGGCGTTTTCAGGTCTGAGAGATTCTGTACGGGGTGATTGGTGACTAAAACCAATTCAAGACACTAAAACACACGCAAGCAAATTAACAGAAGATAAAAGAGCGGTCTAGCCAAATATAAGAAAACTGTATTAACCATTATTAATCTAATCAGAATGTTGGTTTGTTTATTTAGTGCAATGATTACTTATCTCGAGGCGGCATATCATTCTTAAGATTAAGGCGGTACTTCTTCCTTAAACCTAGACACGTAGAATTCTGTCACAATTAAACGCATCCGCATAAAGCATCCTTATTTGCTGATTATAATCTATCTTAGGGATTAAAGCAATGGTGATCTTGTTAAACCCTAGCTCATAGAGACTTTACCCACTTACTGCTTAACGGCTCTTTATATACTAGTAGTCCACTGTCCGAGTCCTTACCAATGGAATAAGAACGTACTCGTTGATACCAAGGTCACCTTATGGCTCAACTAAGCTCACTAAACTAAAGGCAAAGATAGGTCAATATTTGTGATCTTATGATTCTAGATATATAAATTGTAATATGGAGAGCTATCCCGGACTCTTAGCCTACGCCCAAACAACATCACATTAAATATGTAGGACTAGACCCAGTTGAATGATAGGTCACATACTTAAGCACGTAAACAAGTATAAATTGATAAACATAAACAAGCAATCAATGATAAATTAAGAAATCAAGATAAACAAACCAAACATTAAGATCTTCATAATAATGGCTAATACTCGAAGGTATTAGCCTTCAAACGTCATAATTAATACAAAAGTAATGATTTAGCCAAGGTAAACTAACCGAGTTAACGAATGATACCAAAAACTGAACGATTACAAGAGTATAAGAAATTACACGTTGTCTCCTATGGAATTAATCGCGTTGCTCAACCTCTTTTGCACTTTTTCTCTGAAAATCGACTTTTATGGTTTGGGTATCGAGAATATGATTTAGCACACCTAAAACTCATTTTTGAGTTTTCTATTTATAGGGTCTGGAATATGGTCGATACGGTTTCTTGGAGTAGGGACCACGTTTAATATATTCCAGAATATTTTATTTCCATATAGCTTGAATACGACGTACTGCCTTCTTCTATATATGGCGTATTAGATCTTGTTTCCTTTGTGGTCTTTGGTGAGTGCATGCACAAATACATCGTATATTTCTTGATGGATACGGCGTATTGGTTGTCAGAACCATAATCTTCAAAATATCTTCGTTTAAGCTCCATAATAGGTACCTTTTAGTCAATCTTCACCAAGTACTCCATAATTACTGCAATTCTCAAATATAAACGATTAAGTAACAGTTCTTTGCAATAATTATACAAAATGGGTTAATTACATGGGAAATGATGCTATAAAATAGACGTTATTTGATGTTATCAGTTTCCTTAGCAATAACACTACCATCATAAATCATAGGCCTAATCTGTTGAGCTTTCTTAAGTTAGAAAGGATTTTGAAAACCAAGAGCTTGTTTAAGGTTGTTATCATAGAAAACTTGTGGTTTCGTGAGCATATACATAGTTTGCGCATGTTTGCGCGGATTTTGACCCTTTTTTATATCAATATTATTCCAATTCTTTTAACATGTCTTATTTCCAAAGCAATTTCTTTAATCAATATTTTCTTAGCTCTCCTTTTCCTTGGATCAATTGTGGTTGAGAACTTTAAATGTTATTTTTTACGTTTCCTTTTTTCTTTAATTGTTCAGAAAGTGAGTTTGTTTAAGAGAGATTAATGTTCTTGTGGTTCAAAAATCCGCACATTTGGTGCATTTTTTATCCCTTTAGTTTGATCTCATCTGCATATATAAGCTTTTTCTTAGTACTTAAATCCGCATTTTCACTGTCTTCTAGCAATTTCACATTTTTGTAGTCTTTCAAGTCTCAGCAGATAAGGATGTCATTGGCAGATTTGATTTAACCTTATTGTCCTTGTTGACAATTAGTATTCTGATTTGACCGTCGTTCAAACACAGATAATATCTATGGCTTTGTTGTGCAGCAGAATTTGTATATGAAAGCTGCATTTTGTGTTTCAAGATGACTACTGATGAGTAAGGAATGATATTGCTATTCTGAGTGCGGTTATCTCACAGTGTTCTGTGATAATTCACAAGTTGGTTTGTTTCATAAGCTAGACCATCTCTTGCGACGCACTTTGATTATCACTTTCATTATGAGTGTTTTCAGAGTGTTGTACCTCAGAGAGAACATCTGATCCATAACTAGACAAATTTGACATGTAAGAACTTGCTTGTGTGCTGTAGGATGTCGTCACAGTCAGGATTCATATCGATTAATCCAAATCATCTGCTTGTGATAAAGTTGCATATGTGTGTAAGTGACCGTCGGTGTAACTGGGACCTTCTGCGCAACTCCGGGTATGCCCAAAAATGCCAATTCTTCTCATTCAGAACTGTTCCAGATCCTTGTGCTTAACCAAAAGAACTCGTTATCCCTAAACCATTAGCATCCCTTTTCCTTTTTGGCTTTGGCCTCTATCTTGCCATGTGTCTTCCTCCTTGGCAGTTAAAACACTTCACAACCTTTGTTGAGCTGCAATTATTCCCTCAGTTCTTGAGATGTATAGCCCTGTTCCAGAAAAGTACCAAGCAGCAAATGAACTCTTTGTCTCTCTGAACCGGTTTGAACTAGTCTCACTTCCATCAAGAATAGTTGGCTTGTTGTCTTGGTTGGAAGAATTTATTTTGCTGATTGTTGGTTTAGTTGGAACGAGATGTGCCGACAGTAGACGAAAAATGGTACATCATTTTTGTGTTAATGGCATGTCGCATTCAATAGGGTCATCTCGCTTGCTTAAACCAGGAATTGCTAGGACCAAAGTCTATTTAAGGAAATTCAGCTAGCTGTGTTTGTTGATTAGATATGTGGAGACAATATATTCATTTGAGAAATCGGTGATTGTGGTTTCTTTATGCATGGACAAGCATCCTGGATGTTCTGTGTGAGAAAGAATCTAGGTGTTACGGTGCTGACGGATTAAGTAATTGCTAAGGTCGAGTGTGGGCTGGATAGTAGTTGAGTTAATGTGTTGTGTTTGGCGATGAATTGATCCCTGTTATTGAGGAAGTACAGAGATGTGAAAACTGTTGTTGGAACTAAGGATTGTTGTATGAAGACTGATAAGTGTTGAAGTGAGACGGTGTCATCTGATGATTCGCAACTAGTGCAAGTGGATCTTGACTGCGTTCACGCATAATTATCGGACTTTCATTTTGCTATGGTGTTCATGTTGTTCATAGATATTGCATTAAACTGATCGATAGTTGGTAGTGTGCAAATCTTTTACAAGTTTGACATCAGTCGCAAACTCTACTCCATTCAGGTGGGAGACTATGTTAGAACTGGTATTGAGACCGGTGTGAAAAATGCTCAATTTTATTTTGTAAGAATGGTTCCTGTCATTGATTAGTGATTAAATTCTGTAAAGTACTACTGATGAAGTGATCTCCCCCTTGTGATTTGAGAGCAAATTATAAAATGCCATCATACAGTTTTACACTCCTTTCCTGCTTTGAGTCAATGATGTACCGGGGCATAGTAGTTGAAGATTCTTTCCCGCAGTTAGATCCATTGGAAAAGATCTGTGGGATGATTAACAAGGTGAATAGACATTAGATGGTATCCTTGAAGAATTGATAGTAGTTGCCTTGAAGCTCACAATCAGCTGGAATTTTCTCTGTTGCAGATAACTTGTCTTCATTTCTTGCCCATGCTCGACCTTGATATCAAGATATCATTCGTCCATGCTATTCTGATTTCTTGCATTGTATAGTTCACATTTTGCTGTTTTCCCTGATGTTGCATCAGGTCTTTCTCAACTATGGTGGGACGATTGTCCACACCAGAAAGTATCATAAATTCAGTTAGAGTAGTCATTGTTACAGGTTTGTTCCAAGATTACTTGTTGATCGAACAGTGATAAGAAGTAATTGTGTTAAAGTGATGTCCTTTGGTCTTGAGATTACACGGGATTTTACAATTCTTGATGAAACTAGAAAATAAGTAAATATTTCATGGGATTTTATACACCACAGAAAAAACCGTAAAAATCTTTTAGGCTGAGTGGTATAAATTGGTTAAGCTTAGTATACGTATAAATCGATCAGGCTTAGTTCACGTATAATTCGGTCAGGCTTTAAACACGTATAAATCGGTCAAGGCTTGAAACACGTATAAATCGGTCAGGATTGAAAAACGTATAAATCGGCCAGGCTTGAAACACGTATAAATCGGTCAGGCTTGAAACACGTATAAATCGGTTAAACCAGAGATGTATAAATCTGTTAAGCCAGCGATGTATAAATCGGTTAAGCCAACGATGTATAAATCGGTTAAGCAGACACGTATAAATCGGTTAACCAAAAAACGCGTATAAATTGGTTAATACCACAAAACGTATAAATCGGTTGAAAACCACAGAACGTATAAATCGCCTAGAAAATTTTTCAAAACCCTTAAAGACACACTTTTAGACGTTTTTTCTTAGATTTTCTTGTACAACTAGTAGTTTTAAGCCTAAA
>BQNB010001346.1:54586-141693 GCA_026074375.1 Tanacetum coccineum | reverse complement strand
GCTCCAAAATACATATTTCGCTCCCTTCAAGAACACATTTCGCTCCCTTCAAACATGTTTCGCTGCCTTCAAAACACATTTCGCTTCCTTCATCACATGTTTCGATGTCTTCAAAAATTCTTCAAAAACCCATAAATTTTTGATCCAAAAACATGTTTTAATACCCCAATAAGTTGCTAATACATATAATACTAACAAAAGTACAAGTTGATCATAGAAAAAACCCACGTTTTGATCAAAAAAGTAAAGGTGCGTTCGGTTGGAGTTTTTACCCAAAAAAACACCACGAACATCTCCAAATCTGCAAACCATGAACACCATATGCTCCTATGCTCTGATGCCAATTGTTAACAATAAGATTTCACTAACAAAAGACGATCCGAATGTCGGGGAGGATAGAAATGAAAGTAAGCCATTTTATTAGAGATAGAAAGGAAAGAGTGTGTGTATTTTCTAGAGAGAGAAACACCACACACGTATGAGACAAATGTTTATCTTCACCCCTCCATGGAAGTATGGAGGGGTATTTATAGTCCTAGTGACACCTAACTATTGTAACTTGTCGTTATTAGTCCCTACGTGTCACACTATAACTAAACTATTGTAATTCCAGTTATGTCACCATATTTTAAGGCTAACACCTTCATCCTAAACCGCCTTTAATCCATCAATTGTAGCCCTTGGATCATGTGCCACGTCCCATCATCCAATCATTGTGTTGGGGATTGCCAGCGTGGCTAAATGAGGGTGTCATATGTGTTAGGTATAAGCTTCTACAAGCAAAGGAGAGCGTGTGTGTATAGAGAGATTTTACCCTGAGTGTTTGTTGTAGGTGAAAACGAGAGGGAAAAAGGGAAAAAGATGTACAGTAAATTTTGACCCGTATTATCCTTGCATTTGACTTGGACTAAGGGGGTTTGGGCCTTTCTGATTGATTTGGGCCAGATAGTGTAGAGATGGATTTGGACTATGGATTGGATTTTGATTTTAAATAAGGCTAAGGGTTTATATGTATACATCTTAATGGGCTGACCCGGCCCAATAAAATGGGTACGGGTTGGTCCATTAAGGATAAATACTCCTTCGGCTTCGATTTCTTGCACTCTTTTCATTTCTGTTCTCGGTTTTTGTCCGTTTTGCTTTTGTCCATTTTTGACATATCCGTTACTTGCATAATGCATTTGACAAAACATACATATACAATGTATTTTACATATATTTTTGGTCATTATTGGTCTTTTTAGCTCGTTTTATTAGGTAAAAGGTATGTGTATTTAAACACATACCAAAATCCCCCATACTAAGCTATTGTCGTGTCCTCACGCAATGTCCTAAATACACACTTAGAAAATCAAAATTTTCAACCCCCTTAGACTAATTACCTCGAAAAGTAGCTAGGTGTTCATCTAAGGGGATTAAGAAATCACTAGTTTTAAAAAGTCCCTCGTTTTACCATTTTTATGCATTTATTATTATTATTCATACATATCATAACTTTAAGGATCACGTAACAATAAACACTAAAAGGATAAATTCATCGTCCTTGATTTTTCACCCGCCCCAAACCATTAAAAATGGAAATCATTGTTAAATACAAGTTTTAAGATGTATTCAAATACTCATTAATGCTAATTGTGAATGCCTAGCTATCTTTCAGCTCCCCGTTTTCCTTTTATCCATCTAAAGATTTTATTATTATTACTGGTGACAAATAAATTAAAGTCTTATTCATATAAAGTAAACCCGGTTTAGACCACAATTAGTTTAAAATCATTTCCTAAAGAGGAACGAATTCTGTGAGAATAAGGTCCAGTTTAAGGTCTAATTTCGCAATACGATTTTAGGGGTTATCATTTATTATTTCATCCGAAAACAACTCAATACGAGTCCAGAGCGGTAAATTTAATTAGATAACCCCTGGAGTCGAAATTTGGCATTATTATTATTATTGCAACATTATTAAACTTTGGTCCTTTAAACAACTGCCACATCGGTATGTGAGCCGACCATGGTCCAGAGTCTTTTATTTCGACCTCGGGGATCTCGTCCTTTTTGAAGGCACTTGCACTCGGCGTTTGTGAGCCGGACAAGATGGCAAGCAAACTTTTATCAGTCTCGGATTATTTCTATGTGCCTTATTTAGAAGACTACCAAATCGGTTGTGAGCCGGCATGAGGCAGTAAACTTTTATCAGCCCTCGGGTTTTTATTATATTATTTACTACTCCACCCTTTGAACGATCCTTACCACAGTCGGTTGTGAGCCAGGTAAGAGGTAAGTGGTCTTATTTCCGGCTTTGGTTTTTTACACTAACTATTAATATTAATAGCCAATTTAAAGTCATGTGGTCTTTTAATACTTGAACACGGTAGCGAGGCGTCAGGAATCGGTAGCTATTTCCCAAACAATGACAAAACCTGTGTATACCTTACTTCACCAGAAGACAGGAATCTCTACGAAGTTGATTTAAACTAAGAATCGCCAAAAACCTAAAGTAAACTTTATTTATTCATCAATTATATAAGCTTTTATTAGTTGTAGGAGGCAAAAAGCACAATTAACCTCTTTGAGCACCTTAAGAGAACCAACTACTCATGTTTAGCATCTATCTTATATAAAACTCTAACATTTCTCGTTATTGCATAAAATTTAAATCTTTACTATAAAGATCGGCGATATGCTTAGTCTTAATAAATAACAGCTTTGCATATTTTAAGTCGTATCATAGAAACTTGCAAACTCTTAATTTTTCAAGCAGAATTCGCTTTTAGAGCTTTTTGTATAAAGACTAGCAAAAGGCTTTAACATTTTAAGTTAAGGGGCAAGCTATGGAGCGCCAACATGCTCGATCAAAGTCAAATTTATTCTCAAACAAGACAAGACTACGTGTCTAAACTGTGTCTTATTCTATTTTGAAAAAAAAATTATATTTTGGCATATTATTTTTGCTTATTTTTTTGGTGGCAAAACAGCGGATACGTGGAAAACAAGGCAATTATGCATAGTAAGATCATATCGAAAGATCCCTCCATACTAAAACTACACATTTGTCCTCTATGTATTAGACTGTCACCCCCATACTATATCAGTTATAATCCAATATTAAAGTGTCTCTACGCAAATTCTTAAAGCTCGTTATTAATGTATGCTAATAGATAAAACGTTAGTCAATAGATCTAAGGATAGCGGCATTTCCCTATTTATAAGCATGATAAGGATTGAAGATCGAGTGAACGATGGACAAAACCACGAGCACGAGAACTTTCATAATCTAGGCAATCCTGGACATAAAACACAAAACATGAAACACGAGAAATGAAGAGGCGAGCCTCCTCACATCACACTTATTCATAATTATTATACTAATATACTACTACTAGGGATAAGCATGGGTTGCCACCCGCGAAGCGCTTGTTTTTATTAGCCGAGTCACGAGCCTGACTCGACCCCGAATTTAGTGGTCCATGGGGAAAGTTTAGAAATCCAAGACAACCATTGGTGGTATGTCCCTTCCAAAGTAGTCTTTAAGTCTATGGCCTTTTACCTTAAAATTTGGTCTATCGGTTTGAGATAACTCAATAGTCCCATAAGGGAAAACTTGAGCAACGGTGAACGGTCCGGTCCAACGGGTTTTGAGCTTGCCCAAGAAAATCTTTAATCAAGAATTAAAGAGAAAAACTCGATCACCAACGTTAAAAACACGGTTCCTAATCTTGGAGTCATGAATCTTCTTCGTTTTAAAGAGAAGAACTTGAATTGGTCATTGCAAAAATGGGTACCGCAATCACTAATTATAGCACGAGGATTTCCAAATCGGGCGAAGAGATATTTTAAAATTTTAACGACAACTCGGGCATCATTAGTGGGGAGCACTTTTGCTTCAACCCATTTAGACATATAGTCAACGGCTACGAGAATGTATTTGTTCCCTCGAGAAGACGGTAATGGGCCTATAAAATCGATGCCCTACACGTCAAAGATCTCGCATACTTGAATTGCATTTTGAGGCATTTCATCTTTTTACGAGATTTTTCCTTGATGTTGACATGAGTCACATAACTTAACCATGTCGTGGGCATTGCAGTAAATTGCCGGCCAATAGAATCCGAAATCAAAGACTTTTTTAGCGGTGTATTCGCACCATGATGTCCCCTAATGGGTCTATTATGGCAAGCCGTGAGGATATCAATGACTTCTTGGCTGTGACCACATCGTCTAATCATTTGATCCACACAAATCCTAAACAAGTAAGGGTCGTCCCAAAAATAATATCTAACATCCTTAAAGAACTTTTTCTTTTGTTGGGACGACATCCCTTTTACTACAAATTTCCCTGCATGGTAATTTGCAATGTCGGCAAACCATGGGGTACTAGAATCACCATGAAAAGATATCATTCCAAGGGTCTCGAGAGGAAATGTTTCATTAATTTCCTTTTTCTCGAGATCACCTTGATGAGGATTTTCTAATCTTGATAAATGGTCGACCGCAAGATTCTCCGCTTCTTTTTTATCACGAATAATGACATCAAATTCTTGGAGGAGGATAATCCACCGGAGCAATCTTGGCTTAGCATCTTGTTTAGCAAGAAGATACTTGAGAGCTGAGTGGTCCGTATACACTATGGTTTTTGATAAGACTAAGTAAGGTAGGAATTTCTCAAAAGCGTACACCACGACTAATAATTCTTTCTTCGTAGTCGTGTAATGAGCTTGAGCATCCGTCATGGTCTTACTTGCATAGTGTATAGGCTAAATATGTTTGGTCTTACGTTTCCCCAAGACTGCACCTACCGCGTAATCACTAGCGTCGCACATAATTTCAAATGGTAGGTCCCGATCAGGGGCAACTAAAATGGGGGCTTCGGTTAACTTTTTCTTAAGTATATTAAATGCTTCAATACATTCTTTCGAGAAAATAAATGGGGTTTCTTTTTCTAGAAGATGGGCCATTGGCCGGGCGATTTTAGAAAAATCTTAAATAAATCGACGATAGAACCCGGCGTGACCTAAAAAACTTCGAACGCCTTTAACGGAAGTCGGATGAGGGGGTTTAGCTATAACATCAACTTTAGCTCTGTCGACCTCAATCCCGGACTTTGAAATCTTATGGCCGAGGACAATGCCCTCTTTAACCATGAAATGGCACTTCTCCCAATTTAGAACTAAATTAGTGTCTTCGCACCGTTTGAGCATTTTTCTAAATGGGAGAGGGATGAGGAGAAAGAATCCCCGAAGACTGAGAAATCGTCTATGAAGACCTCCATTGTTTCCTCGATCATGTCGTGGAAAATGGCCATCATGCACCTTTGGAACGTGCCCGGAGCATTACATAAACCGAAAGGCATACGTCGGTAAGCAAACGTCCCATAAGGGCAAGTGAAGGTGGTCTTCTCTTGGTCAGGTCAATTGGAATTTGAAAATATCCGGAAAATCCGTCTAAAAAACAATAGTATTCGTTCCCTGCTAAACATTCTAGCATTTGGTCCATGAAAGGTAACAGGAAATGGTCTTTACGAGTAGCATCATTAAGCTTTCGGTAATCAATACAAACATGCCATCCCGTAACTAACCTAGTAGGTATCAATTCATTATCTTCATTTTCAACTATGGTCATGCCACCCTTCTTAGGCACACAATAAATGGGACTCACCCACGGGCTATCGGAGATAGGGTAAATCAATCCGGCATCAAGGAGTTTGATAACTTCCTTTTTGATAACCTCATAAATTTTCAGATTTACCCTTCTTTGATGTTAAATTGCCGGTTTGAAATCATCCTCCATTAAGATCTTGTGAGTACAAAAATGAGGGTCTATGCCCTTAATATCGAAGATTTTCCATGCGATGGCCCGTTTGTATGATTTGAGAATCTTTAAAAGGGCGGCCTTTTCTTCATATTTTAATTCCTTAGAAATTATGACAGGTAATTTATCGGTTCCTTCTAAAAACGCGTATTCAAGATGATACGGTAAATCCTTGAGCTCAAGCTCCGTAGGATCATCAATAGAAGATTTAATCATTTTAATTTCCTCAAAATGAAGTTCTTTCGGATGGAGAAGAGATGATGGATCATCATTTAATAACTTCTCGAGTAGAAGAAGGTCTCCCTCCAGATCAAAGTCGGCATCATCAATTCCAGGTAGAATTGAATCATTTGTAAGACAAGCTTCTATTTCTTCCAAAATGAAGTCACTTCCCTCAAAAGGATTGAGAAAGGGGAAAGAAGTAGAAAGGATAGGATCTAAAGACGGAGTGGGATTGCCACTCGTAGAACTATTCAAAAATCCAAGAACTTCTTGAGCATACTCCTCACCTGAAACGTCGATGACATCGATTCAATTAACCGATTCAGCATCATTGTAGGAATATCTCGATGTTTGACCAACTTTAAAGGTTATGGCTTCATCATTAACTCAGAGAGTTAGTTCTTTACCGTAAACATCAATCAAAGCACGTGCCATCCTCAAAAAAGGTCTCCCGAGAATTAAGGGAACCCTAGGATCAACAACATAATCAACGACTACGAAGTCGGCCGAAAAATGGAACTTTCCTACTTTTACAAAGACATCTTCGGCAATACCGGATGGACTAGTAGTCGATCGGTCTGCAAGTTCAAGAATCATTCGAGTAGGAGTAAGTTCGGGGAGTGAGAGCTTCTTCCATATGGAAAGAGGCATCAAGTTTATGCTTGCACCAAGATCGGCCAAGACTAAGCATTCAACTATCTCCTTAAAATCACATGGAATAAGAAACTTGCCGGGGTCTCCAAGTTTTTCGGGTAACTTTTTTAAGATAACCGCCGAACAATTCTCATTTACCAGTGTTTTAGCTAATTCAAACAATTTTTCTTTGTTATTAAGGAGACTTTTAAACATTGAAGCAAATTTTGGCATATGTAGAAGAGCATCCGCGAAACTGAGCTCAAAATGCAATTCTTTAAAGATTTCAACAAATTTTGAAGCTAGATTATCATCTTTTTCATGGAGCTTCTGTTTGTTAGCTCTTGAAGGATAAGGTATAAACGGTTTAGGCTTAGAAGCAACAACGGGCTCATCAATCGGAGCTTGAATTTGGACTACCGGAGGTTGGATGTTTTCGGTACTCGGTTGCACCGTATCCTTTGTCACATCGGGTTCCCGTTCCACCACCTTGGGAAGAGGAGAGAAAGGAGATGGAATTGGAGGTCCATCATAAGAAATACCACTTCGGGTGGTGATTGCTTTCAAGTCACCTCTCGGGTTAGCAATGGTGTTGCTAGGAAGTGATCCCGAACCCGAAGAAGAAGCGGTATTCATTTGAAAAAAATAGCCATCATATTCTTAAGCTCATTGGTCTGATTTGACATTAAAGTTTGTATTGAAGTTTGCATTTCATTTCTCAATTCATTTTTCACATTATTTATTTGATTTTGCATAGCTTTCATATTAGCTTCATTTATCTTCTTGTAGTTTGACAATTCATTCGAAGGAGCAACTTGAGGCGGAGCTTGATAATTTTGGTTACCCTGATTGAAATTATTTCCTCGGTTCTGATTGTACCCATGATTTTGATTGAAATGGTTTTGATTATTTTGCACGGGAGGAAAACCAGGTGGTCCCATTTGATTGCTAGCTCGATAATTTGGGTCTCCTTGAGGATGATATCCTTGATTATGATTATAGGTTGATAATGTTGCAGAAGCATTGAAAGTGTTCCCATCGGTGGCAAGACATTCATAGTAGGGATGCGGTCCACCACAAGTCACACAACTTTCAGAAATTGCTTTAACGGTCTCTGAAGGTGAGGTCTTAACATGACGAAGCATAGCATTAACGGCATTAGTAAGAGCCATCTCCGATGGACATGCCGTGGTAAAAGAAGTATTAGCACTCACTTTGGAAACAACCGGTTTGTTTCGTTAATTGCGAACTTTCAATTTGTTTTCAATAATTGTCAAAGCAACTCGAGGAGTTTTAGTCAAAATATTACCACCGGCGGCGGCATTCAAAGAATCTTGATCGGTTGGGTTTAAAGCATTATAGAAAGTATCAAGTTGATGTAATTCCGTAAAACCATGATGTGGGCATGCACGAAGTGTAACACCCCCATAAAATCACAACGCAGCGGAATACCACTTTGGGGTGCTACTTCATAGCATAAAGTACGAGTTACATAAAACGACCTTAAAAGAGACGTTAATAAAATGTCACATTCGATTAAAATTTCAGAGTAAAATTAGGTCCCAATAATTTATAATTTAACAAGATTACAAGAGTTCAAACGTGAATCATTTTGTATACTTGAAGTTAAAAAGTTATCGAATGTGAAGAAAACCGAGTCCTTGAGTTTTGTTGATATCCACGCGTCTCGAATGCTCCCAATTCTCAGCTAGCAAGATAATAACTTGAGAAAATACATGCAAAAACGTCAACAATAATGTTGGTGAATTCATAGGTTTAAGTAAAAGCAGTATTGAAATAGTTCAAGTAATATTTCAGTAAGAAAGTAGCGTTACAATATTTCAAAGTATTACTTCCGAAATCCAAGTAGTGATTCAATAAATAAGGAAATGTTCAGTAGTGGACCACAAGATTTAAGTAATGTAGACAAGAGAAACAATTTCACCAAGTCTAAATGAAATATATATTATTGCACTAAGCTCATGACCCCGAAACCTTAACAAGTTTGTGCCCCAAATGTATAGGATGCTTGCCCACATCCTAAAAGTACGTCCAATGTTAAATGCACCATGATCAACTTGTGACCCCAAAGAAAGGTGGGATTGTCAGTCCCGATAGATCTACCCATAACATTTGCGCTTACTACAATAGCAATTAACGATTCATGATAAGTAGGGACTTAATGGCAATAAGGCAACTTATGCAATAATATTCAGGCATTAATCTGGATAGCATACAATTAAATAACACTTGTGTCTAATGTAAAACAAGTAATGTGTTTAAAACTCTCAGTTTTCATATATAAGAATTCAGTGATCTCAAATCATGTAGTAAGCAAATCAAGCTTTAGTAAATTCATGAGTAAACAGCCATGTATTAAAAGTCGTGTAATAAGCAAGTAAAAGCTTTAAAAAAGTAGTCATGTAACGCTTAAGTAGTAGAAATCAATAAGTTGGCTTAGTAAAACGAGCATGTATTCTCACCCCAAAAACAGTTTATGGAAACCATTAGAAAAGAAAAGATGGGGCTATGAACTCACCTTAGGTGGAAGTAGTCGGACAAGAATCAAATAAAGAGAATAAGCACCAACGAATCAACCACGACCTAAAAATAAGTGGCGCGTATTTAAAATTCACACTTATAATAAAATGTATCGTAATACGGGTAAATAGATACATATTTATATATATCGGCATGTAGTAATATCCTATGCTTAAGAATCCATGAATGAGAATCACTAAAATGCTACACTTACATTTTCTGAAATTTGACGTTTTTAACTAGAGGATCATCATACTTAAAGGAATGCTAAATGGTCGAATTAGACGATCTCCCTCCATATTAAGTTACCATTATATGTTATGCAACTACCATAGTTCACCCATAAACCATAGCCTAAGTAATCTTATTATGAAAGACACATCAATGACACTTGTTCTAAAACAGGGTCTGCTGGACTTTGCAAAAGTTTGGCACTATCTGACCTATCTAAACCTTACAGAAAATTCTAGAAAAATTCAGGGAAGTCATACACATTATGAAGATGCTACAGTTTAAATTTCGTCAAAAAATATTAAGTTTTGACCCGCCTGCACACAGCATCTTTACAATTGAATTTCTGGATAGCAAACACAGTTTTGACACTTAATCTTGTACAAAGAGTTTGACTCACTTTTACATTCTGAAAATCGACGAGGCCTAGTTCATTGGAAATTATACTCGAAGCACTTAATCTTAGGGTCCTGCAAATCCAGAAAAACTATTGGCATGAACAAGTTACGCTACTCGCAAAACGGACTAAAATTCTGCACAAAAACAACGTGTGCAGAATTTTGCCAAAACAATTTCTCAACTTCAAATCGCCATATCTTTTTCGTTTTTAAGAGTTGGAAGCTCAAATTTTTACCACACGTTCATTATAATAACCACCACCACACTAATCTATTAAATCTCAGTTTACAACAACGCTCGTCTTGCTGAAGGAAGCCTAAACTTTCTGGTCTAATTGATGGTTATAAAACCATATCAAATCTTCAAGCTTTCGCCACAAACATGTTTTCAATAATCTCAAACTCTAATACATCTATTAACTCACTAATCTCGCCAACAACATAAGGATCATAACTTCTAATTTATTTTATGGATTCTCAAACATAAAGATAACTACATGCAATATGTATAAAAATTAAATCAAGCAAGAAGGTAAACAAGATGCTCACAATGCTAAATAAAAAGAAGGAAAACCAACACTATCAAACCCTTGTGGGTTTGATTTTTGCCGAACACCACAAGGACCTAAGAAAACCCAAAACTCTTGATTTGTTTCACCAAACTTGTTAAAAACACTTGTAATCAACTCCTTGTTACTTAAATTACCCTTAATTAGATAAAAAAATCCTTAAAATCAAAAATCAATAAAAATCAAGAACTTGAGGAACATGATGCATGGTTGATTTTATCTGAAAAGGATGATGAGGGTTTAGTTTAGGGATGATTTGGGAGTGATTGGAAGTGATTCATGAATTTTGAGTGATGATTTTGGTGGTCTTGGGGGAGGGTTCGACGAACAGAAAAGAGGGAGAGGCAGGACTGATTTTTTTTAATATGATATTGTGTGTGTTGTGTTTCGGCTTATGTATAAAAGAAAAGAAAAGAATGGGTTTGGGCTTGGGTTTATAACAAGAAAGAAAGAAAACAAATTGTAAGTATGGGCTTGGTGTGTGTTGGGCTTGGGTTGTATAAAGAAAAATATTAAGGAGTGTTTGGTTTTTGGTTTTGTTGGAGGAAATACAAATATAAGGGTGTGTTTGGTTTAGGATTTAATAGGAGTAAAATATAATTATATATATATATATATATATATTATATATTAAGGATGTTTGGTTTTGTATGTTGGTGGAAATACAATATAGAGGGAGTGTTTTGGTTAGGATGTATAAGTAAAAATATAATAAGGAGGTGTTTGGTTTTTAGTTTTATTGGAGCTTTATGGTTACACATTTTTTTATTATCAAATGGGTACCTTCTATATAATGTAAGTAAACTTTTTAGTTAAAGTGTTATATGATGTAAAAGTACGATTTTGACACGGTTTCGGCCAAACGCGGATAAAAGATGAAAAGTATAAAAATAAAAATAAATGAATTTCTAAAACTAAAATATGAAATTATCGATTTCTCGAAAGCTAGAACGGATAAATATTCAAAGCACGATGCGGAAATAGCTAAAAACGATGATTTTTGTTAATACGACTAAAAACAAAAATAATAAATTCCATAAAAATTAGAAATGGAATTTAGAGCTCGGTTAAAATATTGACCATAAAATACGAGATGCTACTATCTTCCCACCTTAAGGGAGCGCCGTCCCGGTGCTCTATTCGACTTATCTCCATAGGGTCTGCGACGGTTGATCCACAGTTGAAAAAAAATCCATATAACAATTTACGAGTCGAAAGGAGTTCATAACCCAAAGAATGATTCGTACGGATGAACACACGCTATGTCGAATACACATAAGCCCACTCATTTATAATTTGTCACTTACAAAAAGAGGCGTCCCAATCCTTGTAAGTAATAATTTATAAACTTATGGTTTGGCGGTTTATAATTTCCTTATTCAAATGAAGAAGTGTCCTAATTCATTTCAATA
Organism: Tanacetum coccineum; assembly: GCA_026074375.1. Lineage (NCBI taxonomy): Eukaryota > Viridiplantae > Streptophyta > Magnoliopsida > Asterales > Asteraceae > Tanacetum > Tanacetum coccineum. The sequence continues at coordinate 129,882 of BQNB010001346.1, read as the reverse complement.
AGATGATTATAAATCATCCTACTTAAGCATGGCCGACACAAAACACAATATCAAAACAATGTTGCAATAAGTAAAAAGGAGTGTCTACTCGACGACATGATTCTTCAAAATCTTAAAAAGTAGCAAGAAGAGTAATGAGACGTTAGTCCATCATGTTCCAAAGGTATGTGCCAAAAGACGGCATGTTCCGAGGTGACAAGATAAAGCCGTACTCCCATCAATTAGAAGATTTCAAAATAATGGATTACAAACACAACATACGCGATTCAAAAGCATAAGAAGAGTGTTTGGACTCAGAGTCGAACAATAAAATAACTAGTGGAGTTGACAAAATACGCTGAATGTCAATATTATCATAAAGGAAATAAAATAAAGTCCCGTTAATGTTTCAGAGATCACCGCATTGCACATAAAATATCAAAGAAAATAACTTATTAAGACTTACCATAGTACTATACACATATGTAGGTAATTATCAATACATAAACATTTCTGCCTTTTGCAATATGACTTAATGGACCTATATTTCAAAATCCGTAATAGGTATAAACGAACTGTTTTCGCCTTAAACAAGATGTTAGACTCTAGTTTACTGAGATTACAAGATAAATACTCAAAGTGTTAAGATCCTAAGTGAAGTTATCATTTTATCATCATGTGCCAAATCCGATTATTTAAAACGTTTTCTTGTTCTATCGTTTTTAGCATAATTCCCATTTTATAACTCCGTTTGACCCAAAACAAAAGCCCATGTTTAAGTTTATCTAAATCCTACAGGTTTTAATTGGAAAATAGGACACTTAATATGAAAATATTGGTCTCAAACTCATTCTAAAAATCTGGGCACTATTTATGATTAGTTAGGCCGTTCTAGTCGTAACTCGTTCATCCGGAATAGTTACAGATTTATCCAAAGAACCACATGGTCCTCATATGTTTTACCCTTCACCTATGTAGAAACCTAGTAGCCTCCAAGTCAAATAAAATTAGTTATAAGCCTAACTATCTACATTACAAATTATGGGTACACACTAAGTTTATTTCCACGGTTTTGGTCGAATCTCGACCATCCGAAAGAGTTGGCGTTCCATCCAACTAGCCACTAGGACCTAACATATTAGCCTATTCATTAATACAAAGATACAGTAGGATTTAAGCCAAAATTTTCCCATTGAAATACCAACTTTACTCGAAAGTTCCAAAAATAGCCAAAAGTAACCATAAATAGTCAACACTTATAGGAATTACTATTATATATATAGATGGCGATGATCCCGAAGATATGCGTAATAATTTGAGAGAAGAGTAGCTCATATATGTACAAGTATCCATATATAATACTAGTATTGACGTTCGAGGGAGAAAATAAGAAAACAGGAAGTACGCGATAATCGGAATGGTCAGCGTATATATAACCGACCGATATAAAGAAAATAATATGACATCATAAGATAGACGTATGAGATCAAAATAATAATCAAGCATTATATATTTATTATAAATATAATAGCAATAAGGATGCAAAAGGGAGCATATAAGTTACCTGAGAGCAAGCAAGCGCAGATATCAGACAATAGTGAAAGTATCTTTAATTTTTTTGAAAAAAGGTTATAGTTTAGGTTTTAAAAACGACCTAGTTCTCTATAACGAGTGCTCTGATACCAATCTGTAACACCCCCAAAATCATAACAACGCAACGGAATACCACTTGGGGTGCTACTTCATAGTTCATACACACAAGTTACAGAAACGACTCTAAGTGAACTTTTTAAAAATTCAACCATATCGATAATTTTTATAAAATATCAGAGTCATCAACAGGACCCATTTAAAAAGTAATGAGAAAACATTGTCCAAAAACATTTGTCGAATGGTACATAAATTAAAAAGCCTTCAAAAATATTAATATCCCGCTGCGAAGCCTCCAGTGCTCCCAATCTCACTAACCAGATAATAAACCTAAGAAAAGTTACATGCAAAAACGTCAATAATAATGTTGTAACTTCATAGGTTTAAGTAAAAGTAGAATAGAAATAACTTAAGAAAATATTCCTAAGAAAAGAAACGATACAACATTATATTAAGTACTTAGTTTTTTGAAATCCAAGTAGTGATTCAATAAATCAAGAAATGTTCAGTAGTGGACCACAAGATTTAAGCAATGTAGACAAGAGATACAAATTCACCAAGTCTAAATGAAATATATATTATTGCACTAAGCTCATGACCCCGAAACCTTAACAAGTTTGTGCCCCAAATGTATAGTATGTTGGCCCACATCCTAAAGTACTCCCAATGTTAAATGCACTATGATCAACTTGTGACCCCAAAGAAAGGTAGGGATTGTCAGTCCCGATAGATCTACCCATAACATTCGCGATTACTACAATAGCAATTAACGGTTCATGATAAGTAGGGACTTAATGGCAATAAGGCAACTTATGCAATAATATTCAGGCATTAATCTGGATAGCATTTAATTGAATAACACTTGTGTCCAATGTAAAACAAGTAATGTGTTTAAAACTCTCAGTTTTTATATATAAGAATTCAATGATCTCAAATCATGTAGTAAGAAAATCAAGCTTTAGTAAATTCATGAGTAAATAGACATGTATTAAAAGTCATGTAGTAAGTAAGTAAAAGCTTTAGTAAAATTAGTCATGTAACGCTTAAGTAGTAGAAAACAATAAATTTGCTTAGTAACGAGCATGTATTCTCACCCCGAAAATAGTTTATGAAAACCATTGAAAGAGAAAAGGTGGGGCTATGAACTCACCTGAGATAAAAGTATCGGATAAGAGACTTACAACAAGTGAACAACTATGACAATGATGCGTACATCATGATCAACAATGAAGAAACGAAGTCGAGAGATCCGAATCACGACCTAAAATAATGGTGCGCGTAATTAAAAATCACACTTATAATAGGATGTAACATAGTACGATTAAATAGTAGAGCAATTATAATATCTATCGTCATGTAGTAATATCATAAGCTTAAGAATCCATAGAATGAGAATCACAAAATATGCTACACTTACATTTTTCTGAAATTTGACGTTTTTAACATAGAAGTATCATCATATTTAAAGGAATGCTAAATGGTCGAATTAGACGATCTCCCTCCATATTAAGTTACCATTATATGTTATGCAACTACCATAGTTCACCCATAAACCATAGCCTAAGTAATCTTATTATGAAAGACACATCAATGACACTTGTTCTAAAACACAATAGAACAGGTCCTGTATGGACTTTGCCAAAAGTTTGGCACTATCTGACACTATCTAAAAACTTACAAAAAATTCAAAACATTCAGGTAAGTCATACATATTATAAATGCTACAATTTAAATTTCGTCGAAAAATATTAAGTTTTGACCCGCCTGCACACAGCATCTTTACAATCGAATTTCTGGACAGCAAACACAGTTTTGACACTTAATCTTGTACAAAGTTTTTGACTCACTTTAACATTCTGAAAATCGACGAGGCCTAGTTCATTGGAAAGTAGACTCGAAGCACTTAATCATAGGGTCCTGCAAATCCAGAAAAGCTATTGGCATGAACAAGTTACACTACTCACAAAACGGACTAAAATTCTGCACAAAAACAACGTGTGCAGAATTTTACCGAAACAATTTCTCAACTTCAAATCGCCATATCTTTTATCTTTTTAAGATTAAAGCTCAAATTTCTTAACCCGACTCTTCATTATAACAACCACCACCACACTAATTTCTTAAATCTCAGTTTAAAACAACACTCATCTCGCATATTCAAGCCTAAACTTTTTGGTTTAATTGAGGGTTATAAAACCCTATCAAATCTCTAAATTTTCACATCAAACACGCTTCCAATAATCTCAAACTAAACTAAAACATCTATTAACTCACTAATCTCGCATACAACATAAGAATCATAACATGCATCCTAATTCATGGATTCTTAAACACAACCAATCTATATGCAAGTATATATAAAAATTAAACAATACAAAAACTAGAAAAAGACTTACAAGATAATAAGAAAGTAATTGGATGATCAAAACCACAAACCCTTGTGGTCTTGGCGACTTGGCCGAACACAAGAACAACAAAGGAGGACCCAAAACTTTGATTTTATATTCCAATATTGTTTAAAAACACTTAACAATAACCTTTTTGATGATCTTCTTGTACTTAATTAGATTGAAACCCTAAAAATTAAAAGTTTAATAAAATCAAGAAACCCTCTAATCTTGATGCATGGTGATTTTCTAGTGAATAGGATTGATTAGGGTTTAATGTAGGTTTGATTTAAAGTAGAACGGAAGTGATTTGATGAAGGTTTGATGATTGTGGTGATGGTTTCTTGTTATTGCCGTTCGAACAGAGAGAGAAGAGAAGAGGCGTGGTTATTTTTACTGTTGTGTTAATGGGAGTGTATGTGTGAGTTCGACATATATATAAAAAGATGGGTATGGGTTATCAAGTATGGGCTTGGATTTATAACAAGAAAGAAAAATTAAGAGTGTGGGCTTGGGTTATATATATATATAAAAATAGTATGTAATATATATATTATATATGTATATATATATATATATGTATATATATATATTATATAGTATATAATATATAGAAATAATTACTATATTATATATAATAAATATAATATATAATATATAAAATACTATGATAAAATATATATATTAAGGAGTGTTTGGTTTTTGGTTATGTTGGAGGAAATACAATTATAAGGGTGTGTTTGGTTTAGGATTTAGTAGGAGTAAAATATAATAAGGGGGTGTTTGGTTTTTAGTTTTGTTGGAGCTTTATGGTTACACATTTTTTTATTATCAAATGGGTACCTTCTATATAATGTAAGTAAACTTTTATTATAAAGGTGTTATATGAAAGTAAAAATACGACATTCACAGCTGCCGGTACGGTTTTCGGCCAAACGCCAAACGCGGATAAAAGTTCAAAAATAAAAATAAATGAATTTCTGAAGCTAAAATATGAAATTATCGATTTCTCGAAAGCTAGAACGGATAAATATTCAAAGCACGATGCGGAAAAAGCTAAAAACGCGATTTTCGTTAAAACGACTAAATACAAAAATAATAAATTCCATAAAAATTAGAAATGGAATTTAGAGCTCGGTTAAAATATTGACCGTAAAATACGAGATGCTACACGAAGGAGATCCTTGAAACGGTCACATGCCTCACTAAACGTTTCCTTAAACTTTTGTTGAAAGTTTGTGATTTCATTTCGGAGATTTGTAGTTTTGAAAGGAGGAAAAAATTGGTTAATGAACTTGGAAACAAGGTCTTCCCAAGTAAGATTAGAACGAGGGGGTTCTTTTTCGAGCCAAAATCCGAGCTGCCCTCTCGATAGAAAATGGAAAAAGCATAAGCTTAATCGACGAATTAGGCACATCTTTATACTTAATCGTGGAAGTAATATTGTTAAACCAACAAATGTGAGCATGAGGGTCTTCTTTCTCAAATCCGTAAAATTGTTTTGAAGTTACAAGAATTAGAAGACCATGTTTAAGCTCAAAATTCTCCGCGAGAATAGCGGGAATAACGATAGCATCTCTGTAACCCTCGGTGGGTGCTTGGAGTAATTCCGCCATAGTACATTGATCGGCCATCATAACTACGGAAGTCTCTTCAAGAGAAAACGGTTCGACTCTTTGCTTGGAATGTCTACGATTCTGACGTTTTGGAGTCGTGGAAGATTCGACAATTAAATTCGATGAAGAGCGAGTGCGCATGCACTAAAAATAAGATAAGAAAAATAAAAAGAAAAATATTTTTGTAACCGATAATCAAACAAGTGTACGGTAGCACTTAAGAAAACGCACAAAGAAGCGGAGGAGCGGGTAAGCGCGAAGCGTTTTAAAAACCTTCTCCTTTCGGGTCGAAGTTCGTAGGATCAACCCTCCTTAAACCTCTCTTAAAGTTTGTAATCTAAAGGTGAGCCGATTTTACAAGTGACACAACGGTTGTTTTTGTTGTTTTTCAATTTTTTTGGTATTTTAAATACTTTAGGAAAAGTATTTTTGGTTTTTCTAATAAATCTACGAAAATAAATCGAGAAAAATAAAATATTTTTGTATTTTTATTTTTATATAAAAGAAAATAATAAAATGATAACTTCACGAGGAAGAATCTTCAAAACACTAATCTTCAAACTTTAACGCGATATTCGTTTCACAATGATATGTGAGAAATCACATATCCTTTCTATATCAAAAATGGCCCTTAAATGATTAAAATGTGCAAAAATATGCTTGTATTTGTATATTTTGTTGTTTGTGAATGTGTAGGTACGGATGTTGCAAAAATCACAAGAAAACGGTCAAAACCGGACAAACACGGACACGAGAACGGAAAGAGTGCACAAGAGCCGGAAGTTTCTAACAAAAAGTCAACAAGTCAAACCATGGTCAACTGGTCAACATTGGTCAACCACAAAATGCCAAAACCTTCAATATACCATTAAAACCCTTAATGTTAAATCATAATTCACAAATAGTCCCTAAACCCTAACACCGTTAGTCATTTTCTATTAATAAGATAACGGTCGTTAAAACCTTATAAAACCATTAACCCTTTATTACCCGAGCCCAAACCCTAAGCCCAAGTCAAAGCCCGTTTCCCCTTACCCAATGTTCAAATATAGTTAAAAAGGGTGCGAGCCCTTTTTTACTATTCATCATCGTTCTTAGAAATTACCCACCTCAAAATCAAAGAGTAAATCACAATTGAATACGTGGGACAAAGATTCGAGTGCCAAGCTATGACTCAGCATCAAAGATGTCACAAGAAAGCTTCTCATTGGTCAAGACAGTAAAAGGAATGACACGTTGGATCTGAACTAACACACTCAGAAGTGGGAAATTGCATTGGATTCAAGCTAAAAGAAGCACAAATGCTCTAACACACGGATTGCCACGCTGGCAATCCGTGTGATCACATATTGATCCAAGGGCTATTATTGGGCAGCTAATGATTGGAAGCAAACAAGGGCCAGGATTAATTGGAGCGTTTAACAGACTTGGGGATCTAGATTCTTCTTTCTCAGCTATAAATACAAGCATCTCCTCACTCACAAAGGCATCTAGGAGTAGTTATAGAGAGTAGCTTTTAATTAGCTTATGTAATTTTTAAATCGTTTTTTTAGCTTATAGATTTCTACTTAATGTAACTTACTTTTAAGCTTGTAATCAGTTTCATATTATTAATAAAAGTTTGCTTTTAATATTGATCAATTTGTCACTTAATTGTTTGAATAAGCTCTTTTCTTTGTTCACATAAGCTCATAAGTTCTTATCTACTCTTAGGCTGTCTACTTACTCAACTAAGCTCTCAAAAGCTTAGTTGAGCTTATTGACATTGAATACCTCCCCAAATTACCTCAGCTAAAACATGGAAGGGAAGTCAATTAAGGAAGGACTTCCAGGACCCTACCAGCTTATCACTTGATAAGCTGGAGCTTGTTGATAGCTCTTAGAGCATTTGCTAGCCTTGTTTGTGCAAAGGCTTATGTAAGTTTTTAATTTACCTTTTCTGTCTTTAATACTTAGCTTAAAATCTGTTAATTAGCTTAATATTGCTTAATTTTTGCTTATTGATGTTTAGGTAGCTTATTTGTGCTTATTATAGTTGAATTGTGCTTATTGTGTTTGATTTGTAGTTTAAAATACTTAGTTTACTTAATCTGTCATAAAATCAGTTAAAAAATCAAAAAATTAGCATAGTGTCATAGCTTATTAATCTGGCTTAAGTGTTAGCTTAAATGTGTTCATTAGGTCTGTTTCTAGTTCTCTAATATCTGGTAATAAACTTTATGCATTAAAACTGAAATTCATAAGCATAAAATGGATTTGAGTATTTTTATCTTCGGAGCAACTTGAACAAGGAACCAAAGGTTGGGTGATTTTGTAGGGAGGTACTTGGAGCAATTGTTGGTGTTTGAAACAGGTGTTTGTTGTTTAAGGAAAGGATGAATAAAGGAAATGGGTGGTGGAGGAATTGGTTGTTTAATATGAAGGAGCATTTCAACATCATGAGGAGACAGGAACATCTACCAGAGAGAGTTTGACTCAGTGTTCATATTAAGTATGGAGTCAATACCTGTATTCGAATTAGGGTTGAGCATGTTTGAAATGAAGCTTGATGATACAGAAGAACTCTGCTGTTGAACTTTAAGAGTGGCAGCTGTTATTATCACATGAGTATCTTCTGTTACTTGAGTACCTTGAATATTAGTTTGTGGAGCATTTGTCATTTCAGTATCTCTTCCTTCCAGATTGACGTTCACTTCCCTGTTAATTCATTTACTTCGTCTTCTTCATTTGTCTCTTCTTCATCCAGTTCTTCTCCCTCAACATTGACTCCTTGAGTTTCGTCATCATATGCTTCATCATCAGACCACTTCTTCTTTATCTTCTTCATCTTGTCTTTCTTTTTCATCAAAAGTAGACAACTTGGGATGAACAAGGTCGTCACCATCATTGTCGGATTTAGTCTGTTCATTGTCATCATCTTGATCATCATCACCTTCATTATCAGCATTGTCATCATTCAGATCATCAATATCTTCACTCACATTCACTTCATCATCATCTTAATTATCAGTATCGTCATCATTTTGATTATCATCATCTTCACTCACATTCACTTCATCATCATCTTCATTATCAGCATCGTCATCATTTTAATTATCATCATCTTCACTCACATTCACTTCATCATCATCGTCATTCGTCACTGGACTTTCCAAAAATCTGCTCAATCATCATAGTTATAAACGTAGGTACAAATCAAAAACCCCTGTATAACACCTAAGTTCCTTAATCTGCACCTTAACCGCTGGTGTAAGAGCCGTGAGTCTGCATCAAATCTTCTTTTGGTGGCCACTTATCTGTTTAGCCTCAACAATGCCAACCTCAGATAGCACATTTAACGCTTTTACTTTTGACGTTGTTGCTCGGTTTGCCTTCCTCTTGACAGTTTAGTCACCTTTATGTTGAAATCCTTGATTCTTTTTTTCCTTTAAAGCTTAAAACAGACTTCTTCTTGGGAGATGATTCAGGATCAGCTTTATTCTTTACATACTTAGGTTTTGGAATCTTCTCACCAGCAGCATCATTTATGATAAGTCTTGTAAGCTTTCGGATCTCCCCAACATGGCCTTGGTTGATTAAGTTTTGAGAAGAATAACAATCCGAATATCTTGTGTCCTGATGTTTAGAGATAACTCTTATTATGGTGAACATGGGGTCATCCCTGGCAGTGTGCCAAAACATCTTGTTTCTCCTTGGTATTGACAGATCCTTTGCCATGAAGTAGTCTACAATGACTTTGGTGAATCATGGATAATACATGTCATTGTTCTTCTTAGAGTTCTTGTTCTCCACTTGATACACCAAGTCTCCCCACAGCAGGTAGACATAATCAACATTCATGTTATGATACATGCCCCAAAGGATTTGAGCACGTGACAAGCAAAGACTTTCTAGAGCAGTAGTTTTTCCACTTAGACACTTATTAATGATGGCAGCAAATGATCTCCATGGTTGATGCATGTGATTAACATTGACATCAGATAAAACCTATTCTCACCAGTGTGTCCAAGCTCTGTAATAAAAGAGAGAATTTCCTCTTCAAAAGGAGGATCTTCAAATTTCTGACCTGGGTGTTTAGGGCAATGATTCAAAATCGTTTTCTAGAATGGGAATACCAAAGAACGGATCGTTATTCATGTATGCAACATCTAAGTCATGATTGTTTTCTTCAACATCGTTAAGAATGATTGGAGATTGAGTTTCGGGGGTTGTTTGAGAGTTACTAGGTGATGGTGCATCTTGGTCAACTATTGTTGAGGAGGGTGGAACCGTTTTGATGTCAAGCGGTTCTAGTAGCAACCTACTTCAGCAATTGAGCAATTAACTTTTGGGGTTGGTGATCAACACTAGGTAGAGGATTAGTAATTCATCAAATATCGGGTTTGAAACAAAATATCCTAATCAGTTCTTGAAGGTGGTACAGACGATGTTGAAGGAGAAGGGTTTGGCACGAGTCCTAAACTGATTATTGCAGGAGTCATTTCATGAAGTGCGGGTCCTGAACTACTGTGTTTAGAAGCCATTGCTGTCAGCTCATCAAAATCTACATGAATTGTTTTAATGATTCGTCTGGTACGTCGGTTGTAAATTCAAAATGCTTTCTTTGTGGGTAGCGTATCCAATGAAAATACCAATATCAGCTTTCGGTTGTAACTTACGCAAGTTCTCACTGTCATTTGTTGGATAACAAAGTGCACAAAATACGTGGAAAAATGATAAGTCAGGAATTTTGTCATGTAAAAGCTCATATGGTGTTTTGCCGTGACGAAGACGTATGATGGAACGATTTTGGGTGTAACATGCGGTAGCAACTGCTTCTGCCCATAAGAATAATGAAGCTTTTGTATAAATCAACATTGTCCGGGCAGCTTCAATCAGCGTACGATTACGTCTTTCAACGACACCATTTTGATGTAGAGACCGAGCAACAGATGTTTCATGAGAGATGCCAACCTTCTCATAATATTCACGTAAAGTTTGATTAACAAATTCAGTTCCATTATCTATTCTGATTCATCAGACAGGTACTTTAAGTCATACTTGGATCATTTTGAGAAACTTGATTATGAAATCTGGAGCTTCATATTTTAACCTTACCATAATTACAAGTTGAAAATGGGGCTAATCAGCATATGGTGAAAGGGCTAGCTCTTTATAGGGATTAGGGGTGGGGTGGGGCGGGGTCATGCGCGGTCCAAGCGGGGTTGCGCGTCGTAGGAGGGTTAGGGTGGTCTCTCTATTCTTTTGAGCTCACCAATGCAGACAATTTTGTACAATGTGCCATCAATTCCATAAGTTTCATACTGTCCTCTCCACTTCCAAGTGTGTGAACTCTTGAGAGAGGTGGATCATTGGACTATTTAGATGTAGTCTCAAACCTAGTTTGAGCATCTACACCCCCAATATGGTATCTTGGCACCATGGAACCACAACCTGAACTGGTTCCTTAAGGACCATAGCTCATTAATTTTCCAATAGGATAGGGTCCTATTGATGTTACCAATGTCCTGCTCTGCTTCTAAGCTAGAAGCAGTAGTGACAGCCTTTTCCATTCTGTCACCCAACTCCTTATGGACAACCTCATCACCAACCTTTACAGGGGGACCACTAGACTGAGATATCTTGGTGTCCCGACCTCTTTTGACATGCCTAGCAGTATTAACTGCTTTTGGCCTAGCAGTATTAACTGCTTTTGCCTTGGCAGTATTATTTTTTTGGGTAAATATTTTGTTAGTTAATGCTGTTTTTTGATTGATAGGGCCTTCTTACAGTTGATTGTGCTAATTTTGAAAAATGTGACATTGGTTTAGCATTAAAAACTATAGTCTGAGATGACAGTATTAACTACCTGGCAGTATTAAATTGTCTGAACTTGTTCTTCTGCCATGTCACTCCAATCAAAACCTACACCATCTATAGCTAACATTGCCTTTAAAGATGTGTTTTCATTGTTTCCTTGCTTCTTGGTGTTGTCTTGATTTCTGAACTGACCCTCCTTGCTTCTTGGTACTCTACATTCCCTGGCAAAGTGTCCCATCTTATGACAGTTAAAACACTCTACCTTGGATTTATCATACCTAGCAGTATCATTAGCATTAATGAAAAATTTCTTGCCTGTCCTCTGATAGTACCTTTTTGCCTTCATACTTAGTAGAGAGAGCTGCCACTTCAAATCCATTGCTTCCAGATCATCTTCATGAATTTGCTCTAAGTCTTGCTGTAGGAGATTAGAACCATTGAGATTCTCAACCATGAAAGCGTACACAACATTATCACTGAAGCTAGCAGTACTAACTTGAGGACTAGCAGTGTTAACATTAGGGCTAGTACTACTAACTTCATATGCAGGCATAGCAGTATTAACATGATTAGTACTGCTAGTGCTTGGAGCAGTCATAAAGGCCAAGTTTTAAGCACCTCTACTTGCACCAACAGATTTCTTTACCTTTTGTTCAATAATTTTGAAGTTGTTATACAAATCATCAATGCTCATAGTTTCAATTTCAGGCTTATTCATCCATACTACAACATGAGTGTTCCACTCAGGGGGCAAGCTGCTCAAAAAATTTAAATTTAAGTCTTCTTGAGAGATGACCACACCCAAAATTGCAAGCCTACTGACAATCTTCTAGAGCCTGTTGAAAATAGAGTCAAGAGACTCTGTGCTTGATGCACTAAAATTTTCATATTGTTGCTTCAAAAGTGTCTTTTGTGTCTTCTTAGTAACTTCATTACCTCCAAATCGTGTTTCAATGGAAGCAAGCATTGTTTTAGCATCAGGGTACTGACTGAATGTAAGTTGATGTTCATTGGGAAGAGCCATGAGTAGCAAGCTTCTAGCCTTCACATCATTCTTCCTATTGGTCTTTTCTTTTACAGTTATAGGTACGTACATCTTCATAACTGAAGTACCATTCTCTTGTGCTGTTTGTGGTACAGACACCCATGAGTTACCATTCTCTATGACCTCCCATTAAGCATAGTCTTAGATCTGGAAGTACTGCTTAATCCTTATCACCCACATCTCATACTCACCCAGTTTGAGTATGGGTAGCTTAGCAGTAGTATTACTATTTGTGGATTTAAATTACATGTCTTTTAGATCAAAGTTTCTCAAAGCAAAGCTCTGATACCACTTGTTGATCCCAATCCTTAATCGATTCCTTTGGTTGTCTAAGGTTAAATTACCTTGGATAAATCCAAAATAACTTGTTGTAGAAACTTTGTATGTATACTAAAGTGTATGCTGAATCTACACCTTAATACCTAGAAGTATTATGAATAAAACAGTAATCGTGAATAAACAAAGATATAACCAAACGCTCTAATATTATTAGATCAATAATACGAGTACTCTTCACTAGTACTAGGGTTTACAACCTTGAAGCTTTTCTAAATCGACTTGACAACTATGAAAACTCGTATACTTGTATTAAGTTCTCATTGTGTACCTGCATATTCATTAGTGATTGTACCTGCAGCTACTGGTACATAATTCATAGATTGGGTTAGAGAATCAATATCAAACAACCACTTTGGACAATTCCCATCTATCATTGGCTTATTCTCTAAAAACCCAATATGCAAGTTTTCTTCTACCCTCCTAGTTCTTGTATTGTATACCCTAAAAGCTTTACTACTCAAGGAATATCCAACAAACAAACCTTCATCACTTTGCCATCAAACTTGCCTAAACTGTCTAAAGTATTAAGAATGGTAACATAACATCCAAATAGTCTCATAAAGCTTAGAGCTAGTTTAAAACCTCTAAAAAGTTCATAAGGTGTCTTGTTATGAGGCTTGACTACTAAGACCCTATTATGTACATAGCAAGCAGTACTAACTGCTTCTGCCCAAAATGTGGTAGGTAACTTAGAGTCAGCTAACATTGTTCTAGCAGCCTCAATTAGTGTCCTATTCCTCCTCTCAGCTACACCATTCTGCTGAGGAGTCCTAGCTACACTATATTCTCTCCTAATACCTTTCTCTCTGCAAAAATCATCCATAACTTTATTCTTAAACTCTGTTCCATTATCACACCTGATTATTTTCACTTTCTTATCCACTAGGTTTTCTATTTCTTTGATAAAGTTCTTGAGAATCTCACTGGTTTCATCCTTAGTTGTTAAAAAGAAAACCCATGTAAACCTGCTATAATCATCAGTGACTACTAAGCAATACTTCTTATGCATTAAACTACTCACAAAGGTTGGACCAAACAAATCCATATGAAGCATAAACAAAGGCTTAGTAATTGGATTCAGAACTTTGGACTTACAAGAAGCTCTGTGTTGCTTCCCTTTAAGACAAGCAACACAGGTTTGGTCATTTTCAAAACGTTTTGTAGGCAATCCTCTTACAAGATTATCCTTAACAAGCTTGTTTATGTTCTTAAAATTAATATGACCAAGCCTCCTATGCCAGAGCATTGATTCATCTAATGTAGCCTTTGCAACAAGACAAGTTAAACTCTCTTTAGGAACAATGTTCTTCATATCAAAACTGTACATATTGTCCTTTCTAGGAATTTTAAGAAGTATCTGACTTTCATCAGGCAACTTAAAATTAGGAGATAAGACAAGACATTCAGTGTCAGTAAAAAGGACATAGTTCTTTTTGTCACACATCTGTGAGACACTAAAAAGGTTGAATTTTAACTCATTGACAAAGTATACATCTTCAAAATCAAGGCTATCAGTTTTAAGTGTTCCTTTACTAGAAATTCTACCACCATGTGCTCCTCCCCCAAATGTAACATAACCTCTATCAAATTCCTTGAAATCTAAGAGATAAGCTATGTTCCCAGTCATGTGCCTTGAGCATCCACTGTCAACAAATCCTGTGTCATCCTGTTGTGGCTTGCCCTGCACATAAAAATAAGGAAATTAGATTCCTTTGGGGACCCAAGCCTTCGCTGACTTGGATCTGCCTTGTGCATCAATGTAATTATGTTTCTTCAAAGTGATTGATGCACTATCAGGTTTGGTAGGTCTCCAAACCCATCATGCTGAGGCCTTTACAGCATTTTCCTGATTAACCCTAACAACATTAACAACTGCAGAATTTGGCCTAGCAGTTTTAACTGCTTTTGGCCTAGTAGTATTAACTGCTTGTGCCTTGGCATTATTAACTTTTTTGGTAAACCTTTTATTGGTTAATACTGTTTTGATTGAAAGGGTCTTCTTACAGTTGATTGTGCTGTTTTTGAAAAACGTAACATTGGTTTAGCACTAAAAACTATAGATTTTGGATGAGCAGTATTAACTCCATCAAATTTCTTAAAATCTGAGAGATAAGCTATGTTTCCAGTCATGTGCCTTAAGCATCCACTATCAACAAATCCTTTATCATCCATTAGTGGCTTGCCCTACACATAAAAAAAGGAAATTAATTTCCTTTGGGGACCCAAACCATTACTGACTTGGATCTGCCTCGTACATCAATATAATTATGTTTCTTCAAAGTGATTGATGAACTAACATGTTTGGTAGGTCACCTCCAAAAATAAAAACCCAACAGGCTAAGTCTTACAGTATTTGCCTTATTTTACCCACTAACAACATTAACAACTGCATAATTTGGCCTAGCAGTTTTAACTGTTTTTGGCCTAGCAGTATTAACTGCTTTGTGCCATGGCAGTATAAACTTTGGGGTAAACCTACTGATAGATAATACTGTTTTTGATTTGAAAGTGGTCATCTATACAGTTGATTGTGCTATTTTTGAAAAACGTGACATTGGTTTAGCACTAAAAACTGTAGATTTTGGATGAGCAGTATTAACTTTCCTGGCAGTATTAAATGGTTTTAGGCCAGTTTTCATTAAAATTGATCTTGGAACAGCATTATACCCCAAATCCTTTTTACCTTTGTCAGTTATCTGACTCCCTAACAACTTGTCTAGGTCTTTTGAGGCTTATCAAATTTCTCAATCTAAATTCAATGCCCTCTTTTTTCTTGTTTAACTTTTCAACACACTTTAAGCACATTTATTTCATAGTCCTTTTGCAAGCTACTTCTCTTTTAAGAATTGAAACTTTTTTCACTAAAAAAAATAACCTCGATTCTTTCTATAAGGTGATAAGTTGTTCTTCTAACGCATTTGTGCTAAACCTCTTTTTATAAGTATCTGTTTTTACATTCGTAGTTGATTGACTTAACAGTTGAAAAATCATCACACTGTTTCTTAAGAGTTTCATAGTTTTTCAGACAAGTTTTAGAGCAAGTTTTATCATTGTATATCTCAGAGTCTAAAAACGCCATGAGAGCCATGTTTGTTTGAACCTGTTCTTCTGCCATATCACTCCAGTCAAAACCTACACCATCTATAGCCAACATTACATTTGAAGATGTATCTTCATTGTTTCCATGCTTCCTAGTGTTGTCTTGATTTCTGAACTGACCCTACTTGTTCCTTGGTGCTCTACACTCCTTGGAAAAGTGTCTTATCTTGTGACAGTTGAAACACTCTACCTTAGATTTATCATACCCAACAGTATCATTAACATTAATGAAAATTTTCTTGCCTGTCCTCTGAAAGTACCTCTTTTCCCTCATACTTAGCAGAGAGAGATGCCACTTCAAATCCATTGCTTCCAGATCATCTTCATGAATTTGCTCTAAGTCCTGCTGTAGGAGATTAGAACCATTTGGATTCTCAACCATGAAAGCATACACAGCATTATCACTGAAGCGCAATACTAACTTGAGGACTAGCAGTGTTAACATTAGGGCTAACAGTACTAACTTCATATGCAGGTTTAGCAGTATTAACATCATTAGTACTGCTAGTGCTTGGAGCAGTCATAAAGGCCAAGTTTTGAGCACCACTACTTGCACCAACAGATTTCTTTACACTTTGTTCAATAATTTTAAAGTTGTTGTACAAATCATCGATGCTCATTGTTTCAATTTCAGCCTTATTCATCCAGACTACAACATGAGTATTCCACTCAGGTGGCAAGCTGCTCAAAAATTTTGAATTTAGGTCTTCTTGAGTGATGACTACACCCAGAATTGCAAGCCTACTAACAATCTTCTGGAGCATGTTGAAGATAGAGTCAAGAGACTCTGTGCTTGATGCACTAAAATTCTCATATTGTTGCTTCAAAAGTGTCTTCTGTGTTTTCTTAGTGCCTTCATTACCTCTAAATCGTGTTTCGATAGCAACAAACATTGTTTTAGCATCATTGTACTGACTGAAAGTAAGTTGATGTTCATTGGGAAGAGCCATGAGTAGCAAGCTTCTAGCCTTCACATCATTCTTCTTGTTGGTCTTTTCTTCAGCAGTTACAGGTACTGACATCTTTGTAACTGATGTACCATTCTCTTGTGCTGTTTGTGGTACAGATACCCATGAGTTACCATACTCTATGACCTCCCATAGAGCATAGTCTTGTACCTGGAAGTACTGCTTGATTCTTATCACCCACATCTCATAATCACCTAGTTTGAGTATGGGTAGCTTAGCAGTGGTGTTACTATGTGCAGATTCAAATTCCATGACTTCTAGATCAAAGTTTCTTAAAGCAAAAGCTCTGATACCACTTGTTGATCCCAATCCTTGATCGATTCCTTAGCTTGTCTAAGGTTAAATTACCTTGGATAAATCCAAAATAACTTGTTGTAGAAACTTTGTATGTATACTAAAGTGTATGCGGAATCTACACCTTAATATCTAGAAGTATTATGAATAAAACAGTAATTGTGAATGAACAAAGATATAACCAAACGCTCCAATATTATTAGATCAATAATATGAGTACTCTTCACTAGTACTAGGGTTTACAACCTTGAAGCTTTTTAATCGACTTCACAACTATGAAAACTTGTATATCAACTAATGCCCTAAAGCCTCCTTTTATAGACTAAGGAGTCCTAGTCGGCTTACAACATATACTAAAGATAAACATAAACTTATAGAATATTCTGATACAATCTATTCTATAATTATCTTCTAATCTTCATCTCCAAGTAATCCTTATCTCTTTACTCCGTCTTTATCCTTCTGACAGTAGTAATTCTTCTAGCAGTTGTAATCTAGCAGCATAAACTTTTGTACCAGCAGTACTGATAAACATAAGCAGTAGTAACATTAATACTAGAAGTACTAATATATACTAACAATAGTAACTGTGTACTAGCAGTCTTAACTTTACTAGACATTTAATTCCCAACAGGCAAAGTGAAACCAACATGCTCGTCTAGCACCAATTCATCCATATGATCCCATGCTAGAACTAAAAAAAAAGAAGGACTTTGGTATTTAAGTGATGTCATATAGCACAACCTAACCTCATTGTCACCATAATCCGGGGGTGACACAAAATCAGAACCCTTGCCATGTCGACACTTAGACAAAAAAGTATGTGTCTTGAAACAAACCCCACATAACCAAAGACCCATGCACTTAAACGTAACCTCAGCCTCCTCGAAAACAGCAAGACTAGTCGTCAAAGATTGTTTTGTGATAATTTGAGAATCACCACTGCAATGACGGTCACGAAGGTGTGTGATCAATGAAGTTTTAGTAAGCCCATTTCCACCACCATCATGACATCCACTAAGACCCACAAAAGGGCAATAAAAACGCACAACAACCGAAACAAAGAGCGAGCGAAACTACCCAACAATCAAAACCAAACCACAAAAGCAAGCCACGACACAAACACCCAAGTATGACACCAGAACACCTAAATGAAATATAGTATCACCGTTGTCAAAAGGCCAAAGTGGAATATCAAAAAGCCAAAACTCTAGTGGACTTTGAAAACAAACGCCTAAAATACGCCAAAACAAATGCCAATACAAAAAAACAACCGCAAAATCAAACAAACGCCAAGAAAATGAAAATTCCAGTGAAGTTTGAACACCCAAAACACAAGCCTAGAATATGAACGTCTAAGCAAAACAAGTAGACATCAACACTTGAGGAAAACAGCCAAACCGCATGAGGAAAACAACCTAGACGTTAATGAATGAAGAAGCAGCTTGAAACAACCTAGTCCCAAGGTGTTAACCGGCAAGAGTAATGAAAAACAAGAACGATAACAGCCAACGAAACGAATGGTTTCAAAAACGAATACCCTAAAACGAAATTATCGAAAAGGAGAGAAAACAAACACACGATCAGAAAAGAGGCTAACCCAGATCGAAGAAGAAGTCCGACAACCCTAGAAAACAAACACGATCAGAAAAGGTCTTAAAGACGAAACCCTAAAACAACAAATAACCGATCGAACCCTTAATGAAAAATATATATACACATGAGAAAACAAACTTACGATACAACCAGTGATGTGGTTGAATGGATAGTACGAGGGAGAACATAAGAAATGGGCTCATATGAAGAAACAAACCCATGATCAACCATTATTATCATTATTAGTATTATTATTATTATTATTATTATTTTGTTTGTTATTATCACCATTTTATTAGAAACTCAAGTGATTTACAAAACATTAGTGGAAAGTCGAGATCATCTGGGACCCTCGCTCAAGCGTCCCATAGCTACAACAAAACCAAATCTTATTATAGAAATGAACAACAGCAACGTGTCAAAATGATTGAGCCATGAAGAATTTCTGGATCCGCTTGAGTAAGCATCCTTCTCTAATTGTCCTATGGGAAGAGAATGAAAAGGGGAGAAACCTATATCCAATAATTGCGCACTTAGCCTCATAGCTGAAACGTTTACGTTGTGCTGCATCAATCATCGTACGACCATCGCGCAAATCACCAACCGGTTTGTGACAAAAAGGCGCAGACCACAGTCAATCCATATACACATCAAGCCCTCCAACCCACGAGTAAAGTAACATATCCGCTGGACGTAAGGGTTTGTCATATCCCCCCTCCAGCCCGATATCAACTTCCTTACCAGTTAAAATCCCCGATCGATAGCATAGGTCGACAAGGGTATCGCACACAACATTATGACGATGTTTAAAACCAATAATACCGGCGCATAATACAACAGGTCCCCTCCCATAAATATACCCAGCAAAAACCCGTAGAGCAAGCGAACAAGGCTTCGAGATAAAAAATAAGAGGATACCCTAACCGATAACTTAACACACAACGGTAAGTCTACTATTCATAGTTTTCCCAACCAGAATTGAAACCTACTTAGCCCAGTCAGAAGTGTGATCCTCCATTTGAAGATTACCATAAATGTGGGAAATTAAGGACTATTCTACAACTTTGTAACTGCTAGTTCACCTAAGTAAATGCCAATAGAGAAGACTTAGTACCGTCAAGTTAGTTAATTACTGGCCAGTATAAAGTTTTATTATTAGCCGATGCTTCACAAGTACTGTTAGTTATGTAGTTAGTACTGTTGTTATAAAAGATAGTACTCGCTAAAGTGATATGCCGTGAGATATATTAGACTAGAAATTGCATGAATCCACTTGAAGCGTTTGTAAAGCCCATTAGGTTTTTCCATGGGTATAAAATGAACCTTAACTACTGCAATAGTTTTTCATATCAGTTTGCATAGTAAATCATAGTTAGTTCAAGCTAATGTTGTAAATTCAAAATAGAAATCAATATATTGAAAGTTAGTAAAGATCTTGTTTTTACTTTTACATTGTTCTTTAGTATTGCAAACTAGATTCCGCAAAGTATTGTGATATTCTCCAATCTTAGTTTTTCTACTAAATATTTCTTGATTATCCAATATAACTAAGCTTTACCAAGCTAAGTAAGCTCTGTCAAGAAGGGAATCAACAACATCTTGTCTGATGCGGCTGGCTTGCTTTTTTGTCCTTGTATCATATTGATTAAACTATTGAACTCTGTACTTTGTTTTCATTTCTTTAGAGGTGTCGAAGTTTTGATGCAATGGCAGCTGAAAATCTTTCAATGGAGTTGATATCAATGAGATACGAGGGACGGGTGTGCTACAGGTAGTCACTTTAAACTGTGGCTGAGGTTGCTTTTGGAGTTCTATTAATCAGTTTAATACCATATTTTACATATACCGAACCGAGCAAAGCTCAAATTGTACACTTACAAGTTATTTGATGAAAAACAAAAACGTGATGTGTCCATTTAAGAATTTTACAATTATTGCAAAATGTATTATACTTAGATCATGCAGTAACTTGTTAGCCCCCGCCGCAACTCGCGGGTTACTTTCTAACTCGTTCATCCATAATCTTGATTTCAAATAAATTCAAAATCTTAAATAATTAAAAACTAATACGTATCGATACTATATATAAAGGATGTGTTTATATTTTTAAAATAAAAAATGAAAACTAATATATTAAAACTTTTTAAAATATTCTCTAACAATTTAAAAAAACAGAAAATAAGAACCGGAAACAAATACATATACATGGTTTAAAAGAACAAATATGCATTTATAACCATGTGTTACTATAAGATCTCATTGTTATGCACGGATACTCGTCTAATATATACTAAAATTAATTAACACTTAATTAGTGCTTTGTTTTGTTGTTAGCCGTATTTTTGTTAGTCAATCATAAAAAGAAAAGAAAAAAAAGAGACATACAAAAAAGCAATTAAGCAAGAAATCGTAGATGGGGCCAAGGACTTTACCGACAAAAGATTTGGTGCCGCTTTTCAACGTTCAACACTCACTTCGTGAGTCTTATACTTATAGTCAATCACGCCTTCTAAAGTGACTTCCGGCCTTTATTTCGAGGCAGAGCAAGTCTTTTAGGTTCGCCCATTATAACATCATATTACCTAGTCATCACCATGGAATAGTAATCCAAACTTGAATTGAAGTAAATTATTTATCATAAAGAAAAGTATTTGCTACTTATATCTCGGCACGTTTAAAATGATACAAAAATGATTGTACATTAGGTCATCAGTTTATCGTAATTGTACGCTTATCATTTTCAAAAAAGAGACACATAAAAATACATTGTATATTTAAAGATTACAAAAAATGTCAATTTTTACCTAATAGCAGCCACTTTTTGATACATATAGTTTGGAGCCACTACACTCCCACAATGAGTTATAGGCTATTAATTCATAACATGATGCACGAATTATTCAGTTTTTGTCTTTCTATGTTTGTTGCTTGTGTTTGTGTTTCGATTGTGGTGGTGTGTTTGGGTGTACCTGTAACTCCTGGTCATCTACGTAGGATCTATAGACAATAGTGCATGAGAAGTGATTTGCACACTCTTTGTTTTGATTGAGACACTCAAAAATATGATGACTTTACATTTATACCCATAAATCACTTTTACTCATATTCATTCTTACAAAGGCATAAATGTCAAATCACTATATTTTTTAGTGTCCCAATCAAAACAAGAAGTGTGCAATCACCTCCATAGCGCTCTAAGGTGGGCCTAGCTCTTCTAAGATTTTTTTTTTCAAGTGTAATTTAATCATAAAGCTATGATAATTTGGCTCCCTATAAACAATTTACATTAATACTTCGGCCCGATTTGGAGAAAAAGTTCAAGCTTCGATCATTTCCCCTCGTATTAAGATACAGTTTTTTTGTGTTACGGTATACGAGATGTATTACTGTGTAAAATAAAAGCTAACCGGTCCACCCATAACTTGATAGAGTCCTTGTGCTCTAAAAGGCTACTAACAATTTGTCATTAGAAGACAAAGAAATGATGAAGATGTGAGCTGAACAAACTCACATCTTTTGCGATACAACTTGTTTGAGCCCACCTAAACTACATTGTTAGTATTAAGGCTCAGCAGCTCGTGAAGCCAATTAGCACATTGGCTTACATGCCTCTCACGAGTTAACCTTTAGTTAAGCAAATCCAAGCTCATCCCGACTCACATTATTCACGAAATCATAAAGTGTGACGACTCCGATATAATTTGTTTCTTTGGTAACTGATGAGGTATAGTCTCCCCCGAAACGTCCGGATAAAGAAAGTAGCTTAGATATTGATGCTAAACTAGCACGGGCTAAAACCAAAGAAGTGCTCCGGAGAAGCTGATTTGTCGAAGGACACGTCAGGTTCGGAGCCACCACCAGAATTCCGGAGAAGCTGGTATGTCGAAGGACATGTCAGGTTTGGAGTCATTAGCTCCGTCCTAATGCAGCGGTATTAAAAGACACTCCGACAAAAGTTACTGTCCCATAGCGAAGAGACCACTGTCTGAATGACACGTAGCCGACAGATCGTACCAAGGGAAAGCCCCACGGTTAAGTCTTGTAGCAAATCCTAAATAGTATAAAGGGAGGACTCATTTCCCCAAGATGATACACACAACACCTACTCTGGACCATACTTTATATTCTTCACATTTATCTTACAATCACCATACTTACTCTTACGCCAGAGTTGGTCCTGGATTCACACCCCGTGGTGAGCTAACGGTGTTCTTTCTTATTTTCAGCTAGGTGCGAGGGACTAAGCTTCGGAGGAAACAAGCTGAACTCAATATTTATCACCGCCAGGTCATTTTTACCAAGCCTAAGCAGCCCACGTAAATTTACCTCAACATTTGGTGCCATCTGTGAGACCCGACATCCCAATCTACCTGAGTCCGACGAAAAGTGAAAAACATGACTGACTCGCAGTCACCGAAGGAAGGGGCAGAAGAGTAATACCGAAATACAGAGTAGCGAGGCCGCGTAAGGGGTCCGCTACATCTTTTCTACTCAACAATGACCACCCGCTTTCTACTTTCGTTAGTCAAACAGGAAACACATCCAGGACGATCAATAGAAAACCCAATAAAAAGCCAAAGTTAAGAAAGAGGTTCCATCTATCGTCCCCACCGGGGAGAATGTTTACATCGGTCACCCATCAAATGGTAGGAAACCAAAAGAGAAGCTCCAAAGAGCAAAACCTTAGTGCTAACTGCGATGGCCGACATAAATACATAAACGACATACAACCTGAACAGAGAAAACATGTTAGGCTTGGAGCCATCATCGGAATGATCGGAGGAAACACAAACAGGAAAAGGCTTCACGAGTAATTGAAACTGTGGATGAACAATGAGATATCATTTCCTTCTATGCAAGGGTGTCAACTAGTCGATTCTCCTATAATACTATAAGTACTAATCGAGGGATTCCTAGTCCGGAGGATCTACCTTGATGGAGGAACCTCCTCCAAGGTTATGTATGAACACTGTTTTTGAAACTTAAGAGCTAAAACAAAGGCAAAGCTTAAGGAGTATAGAACGCCGATGGTAGGGTTCTCCGGCGAAGTAAGCTACCCAATCGGAACCGTCACCCTTAGCGTGATTATGGGATAACCGAAAACGCTCTGGACTATACCAATGGAATTTGCGGTCGTTAAAAGCCACTCCCCCTAAAACAAAATACTAGGTGACGTAACCGGTCTAAAAAAAGATAGTGCTATAGCCCTCCACATCCACACACTGATAAAGTAACCCCACCGCCAATGGTATTGCAACAATTACAACTACGAGATAAACCAACAATAATGCCAAAGGATAGTATAAGCACGAGGACCGGCCAGGGAAGGGAGGATTACTTTCCCCCAGACACAAGCATGCGATGCCAAAGGAACAACCAACAGAGGCAGGGGAGAAAGCCCAGGTGTCAGACTGACAATGTTTTAGTAACCTGACGGCATAACCAAACAAACCGTCTCCCCCCCACTCTAAGGAAGGACACTCAAACAGGATGAAAAAGTATGGTGAAAAGGTAAACCCCATGAGAAGTCCGCTCGAAGATAATGCCCCCTACGAGAATGTGGTCATTCATTGACTACTACCCCGGGACCAAACCATTATAATCGAATGAACACTTATCCCAGAGTGCAGATTTCGACTCGTTGAAATACTACGTAAGCATCCGAAGCTTTCCGCTGGACCCCGATAACCCATACCCGGAAATTCCCCCGATTCATTGCAGAACACGAGCTCGAGACATACCCTCACATATGTGACATCCCGCAAACTTCCGTTTAATATTTTAGCCGTTACTGGTCGCTAAGTTGAATTTTTAAATTTCATTTAACTTTTACGTTTAACAGGGAAGTTTTCCCGCTTTTATCTGAGAATCGTCGCCGGGAGTGAACCGGGACACCTAACGTTGTAGTATTTTGGCAATAGCCACGTTTTTATATTTTAAGGCCATATTTAAAATTTCATAATTTTTGGTGATACCGTTATTCGTTTCGTTACTTATTTGAATCGTGATTTATTTAGAATATGAGCATATGCATGGACGACTTGAAAATTAAATCAAACAAGAAGCACTAGCATCCTAAAATGTTGGAAACTATATTGGTCCCCCTTCTATTGTCTTGCTCATGTCCAAACAAACACCTCATGTGAACCTTGGATGCCAATTTGAAATTCAAAAACAATAAGACAAGTTCCAACTAGCATTTTGTCCTAGCTTATTTGTGATTTGGAGATCATTTTGGTCCACTCTCCCCTCTTTGTCCTATCCCATGCAACACACACACTTACACACTCTTAGTGTGTGAAGCAAATGTGCATACATATAACATGTTACTTCTTATTTTCTCATTCATATATCACACACACTTAATATTGAGTTTACTCTCTTCTCTTTTGCTCTCTCTTGTTCGAACCATCTCACACACATACATAAACTCATAATTTTTCATCTTTGATCAAAAACTCTTGAAGATTTGTTGAAGGTTTGATCATTTGTATCATTCGGCTATTAGTTAAACAACATTTGGGTTGTGTTAGTCTTGTTCATCTTCCTAAAACCTTCAAACTTTGTAAGTCTTCAAATCTATTAATAACTTATACTTTCATAATCATCTTGATGCATACTTATTAGTTGTACAATTTATTTTGTAAAAACAAAGATTTTAAAACTACATAAACCTTAAAAGGTTATGTCTATGGTTTGAAACATATAACAAGAAATATAAGGAAAGTATAGTTTTCGTGTAATAACAATGGTATGTTATAGCTTATTTATATTCGGCTTATATAATGAGCTTTTGGAAAAGCTTATTTTTATTTTTTTGAGCTTAATGGGCTTATGCTCGTATTCGGCCCAACTAGAAAAGGGAGGAGAAGTATTCGTTTAGCTTATTTTGTTTCGGCTTATATTTTGTTAGCTTATTTTCTAGCTTATTTTGAAGGGACAAATGGTAAACTTATTTAGGCTTAACAAATAAGCCCGAATATAGCTTATTGGGCTTTTAGCCGCATCCCATAACTAAGGCCCAACATCACGAGCTAATTTTGAGCTTATGTGGTTCGGCTTATTATTTTTTGGCTAATTGTGAGCTT
The DNA here is from genome assembly GCA_026074375.1 of Tanacetum coccineum. Taxonomy (NCBI): domain Eukaryota; kingdom Viridiplantae; phylum Streptophyta; class Magnoliopsida; order Asterales; family Asteraceae; genus Tanacetum; species Tanacetum coccineum. The sequence goes on along the minus strand of BQNB010001346.1, from coordinate 104,022 downwards.
ATTGATAGCTTATTATTAAGTCGCGTGTTTGTTATTTAATGTTTTGCTTATCGGACTATATGGATAAGTAAAACTACATTTTTGGACTTAACGGGCCAAGGCCCAACATAAATACAATACACCAAGGCGTAAAGCTACGGTGTAGCTTATTGAATAAGTTCATAAATAGCTTATTTAATAGTGAACGACTTAGACGCTATACGTTTAACTCATTTTAAACATTGGACGTTGTGAATAATAAGAGATTTGATGATGTATAGTTTGTAATTATGAAAAGTGGATTGAAAGTGATTTGAAAATGGTTTTAAATAAAGTCTACGACTTTGGAAAACGTGTAAACACGAACGAGTCCTGCCAAATTTTTTATAAATTATTATACTTATTAAATATTAAAAACGCACATGATAAAACTAGATATATGGGAATTTAATAAAGTGCCGAACAATATATATAAAATATATATTTTTACTTAGACATATATATATATGTGTGTATGTAATATTAATACATATTATTATTATTCGTTTTATTTACGAATTTTTTTTAATTACTATGCGATCACAAACATTAATTTTTGGAAATATATTTATAAAAGTACACTAGTAAATCCTTATGCATTATCCGCAATTCTACGTTACTCCGATATTAAACCAAACCTTCATTTCATAGGTTGTCTTTATGAACCGTCGTTCATTATTGTGTGATTTTATTCTAGACTATTCTTCTTCAATTCACCAATCAAGGTGAGTTCATAGCCCTACTTTTAAATTATTTTGAATAATTGTTTTATAACTTGGGGTGAGAAACATTGCTTGCTTTTAAAACTAGACACAAGTACTATACGTGAAAAATTCCCTGTTTACGTGTTGCCTAAGTAGCGTTTAGACCACTATTGCCCGAATTATCATGAACTGTTAATCACCTTTAACCGACTGACTGGTTAAGTGAACTCGAGTGAGTAAATAGATCTATTGGGACTAATTATCCCTATCCGGGTAAGAAGAACTTACTCGTCCGAGTTTGCCAAGGACTAACAGATATATGTCATGTCGAAACTAGTTAGGTGGTCTTTGGTCGGACACCTGAAGGGAAAGTATTTTATAGCACTGTACATGCTATCTTTCAGTATTAGCTTCAGTGTCATGAGCTTAGTGCAACGTAAATGCCTCTTTATGTGAAGTTGTATCTCCTATAACTGTCGCATACGTTTTGATAATCTTGTGGTCAACATTTAATTACGTTTGAACAAAACCTATGAATTCACCAACTTTATGTTGATGTTTTAAGCATGTTTTTCTCAGGTGCCTAGCATGGATGTCGTTGCTTGATCTATATGAAGTCTAATTGCCCGAACCAATTTTCCAGATTTTATCTATGGTTATCTTAAATACTGTTGTTGAACTTATTTAAGCTTCTGCATTTTTAACTTTTGAATCTTTTAATTTTGATCAATGTAAACTTATTATTATTTTGAATTTATGCAACGGTGTTTACTTTTAAAACGTACCCTTAGAGGTCGTTTTTTATGCTTTGTACTTGAGATATTCAATAACGTCACGCCCCCGGACGCTAACTTGGATGGGACCCCATTTGGGCTTGTGACAGATTGGTATCAAGAGCCAATGTTATAGAGAACCAGGTAGTATAAACTAGGTCTGGACTATAACCAGTATGTGATCCTACATGATTATATGTGCCTTACGTGATCTTACTTATACGTAATATGTATATTTACTATGTAAGTAAATATTAAGCATAATTAATATTACTATAATCATATTGCATTCTTTTTTGCAGTATTGCATTCGATGGTGTACTCATTCATTCATTCGTTCACTTACCCATTTGTTCATTCTTTCCCGCATCATGCATGGTTGATATAAAGGTTATTTATATAAACTTTTGCTTGTGAAGGTCATGGCTATTTCTGTTATCTCAGTTTCTTCGGATTCATCAGAGGATAGTGTGGGGACACCTGCTGGACGAGTTATCTTATTTGGCACTATCCCTACTACTATTCCCGACACTACACCTTCTGTGACTTCACCCACTACCTATATTGATACCACACCGATACCTACTCATTATCTCGGACACTACACCTTCCGTGATTCCACCTACTACCCATATTGATACCACACTGATACCTATTGTTTCACCCACTATACCTGCATCACCTTATTATACACCCGCATCACCTAACTTTTTCACCCGCATATGATACAGAGTTTGATCCATCCGAGGACCCGTCATCAGATCATATACTGCCACTACCAGCTACTTCACCATTTCTTTCATCGACCGATGATTCTTCAGACAGTGATATACTTGATACACCACCATCGCCTACCCCTGGGGACAAACCAATCACATGATACTATACAACCCTTTCTACCCAGAGTGCACAATGTAAGCATTATGGTGGCACATTTGGACGTCGATCAATGGTTCTTGCACCTGGGCAGCCTATTCCATATGTCGATGTACCAACTAACCATCTTAATGGCCTTTACACATGATGACTGCGAGGAAAGATTGTAGGACAGTTACTTACACAACATCTTGCTAGTCAGACATTCATTGATCAATCTTCAACAGAATTCATATTTCTTTGGATAAAAAATAAAAAAAAGAATCTTCGAGGGATTCATCATCAAGACTTCTTTGGATTCTTCTTTGGATGCGTAATCAGATTCTGCATCTAGTAATCGATCTCTGATTCATTCAGTACCCACACCATCATTGGGTTTATGGAGACCAGACATCACTTATGTACATTGAACGAGAATTCATCGTTCATACGTTTGCGAATTTACAGAAAGACCAATCTCAATATCTTCTCGCAGCCCTACCTGTGCAAGAGGAGTAAATCCCCTGCTGCATCTTACCGTTATCTTTCACCACCCTTAGGATGCATTGTCTAATGCACTGCTGACCTTTTACATCACCTAATAGGATTAGAGTCCCGAGACAAAGCAACGTGATTTAGAGGGTTGTTTCGAGATAGTTTTGAGCCATAAATGTACATAAAGAGGCGGAATTGGGAAGTTGACTTTAAGGATGAAGTTTATGAGACATCTAGTTATAGAGGGACTGATTAGAGATAGATTTGATGTTATGAGAGCGATGGATTAATATTGACTCTGAGATTCAGGCAGATCTTGACGAGTGTATTGCTTATGCGGATTTTCTTAGAGATAGAGGGATCGATGCTAGAGTTATAGTTGAGGCTATTGATTGAGAGGAGATTGAGACGGGTATGAGAGGCCCAGTTGAGGTTGAGTGGATAGAAGTTACTCACCTAGGAGGTAGGCTGATGTTATCCCTGAGCCTAGCTCAGAGGGAGCTATTAGAGATTACATATAGAGCATTGGTGAATTAGGTTTCAGAGGTTCATGATTATACGAGGAATCTGGTTTGTCGTGTATCAGGCTATTGATGAGGTCATAGAGGGATCAGGGAACACAGGATCGTATCGAGAGACAACATAGTGCTGATATGATTTTGGAGAGGATCCGGAGCTAGAGCGGGATAATATGAGACTTAAGCAGACATGATGGATTTGGCGAGTTCAGAGAGTTTCCCGGTCCTCGAGCGTAGGGAGTTGCGAGTTTCAAGTGAGATAGATCATATTCGGCGTTCAGATTTTATAGATCGCATGAGGATTGCTAGGCTTGAGGCTTGTGCAGGTGGCATTTGGGCTACTGTTCTTGAGACTAATTTCCTTGAGTATCATAGTGTGAGCATGTAGCACCTAGTAAGTAGCTAGTTATTATGGATTTTTAATCATATATTTGGAACCATGATGTAACCATTTGTAATGATGATTGATGATAAGAAATCTAATGTTACCATTCTATGTTTGGTATTCTTAACTTAATGATATTTTCTTTTGCTTATTTCATATTGCATTATTACTAAATCGTGACATTATCATGAAGTTATTATGATTTTGTATTTCTGTATAATACTACTTGCTATTTTATTCGAACCCCGTTAACAATATCGCATCACCACAGAATTTCATCGTGTTGTGTATTGTTATGTTGTAGGACAATGCCTAACACCCAATTTGGAGCATCAAGGACACGTAAAGGGATTAACGAACAAATTGATCGCCAAATAGCAAGAGCGTTGGGAGCTCGTACCACTGCCAGGAACCTTGAACCCCTTATGAGAGACGGGGGTGGTCAAGAGGAAGGAAATGGAAATGGAGGAAATAGAAATGGAGGAAATGGAAATGGAGGGAATGGAAATGGTAATGGGAACGGAGGAGGAAATGGATATAACTTCGAAGGATTTGTGCCTGTTCGAGAGTGCACATATCAAGACTTTCTGAAGTGCCAGCCACTTAGCTTTAATGGGAAAGAAGGAGTTGTTGGGTTAACTCGTTGGTTCAAGAAGATGGAAACGGTGTTCCATATTAGCAACTGTCCAGAGAAGTACCAAGTGAAGTATGCTTTGTGCACACTTCTGAATAGTGCATTTACATGGTGGAACTCCCATAAGAGAACAATTGGAGTTGAGGCCGCCTATGCCATGAGTTGGGCAGAACTTATGAAGTTGATGACAAAGGTGTATTGTCTGAGAAATGAGGTTCAGAAGATGGAAATCGAGTTATGGAACTTGGTTGTGAAAGGAAATGACTTGACTGCTTATATTAGAAGATTTCAGGAATTGGTGATGTTGTGTACTAGAATGATGCCAAATGAGGAGGACAAAGTTGAGAGATTCATTGGAGGTTTGCCTGACAATATTCAGGGGAATGTGATAGCTGCTGAACCCACTAAACTTCAAGATGCAATTCGCATTGCCAATAATTTAATGGATCAAAAGGTGAAGGGATATGCTAGAAGTGCTAAAAACAAAAGAAGGTTGGAGAACAACCAGAGAGACAATAGTGGACAACAACCAGTTTTTAAGCGGCAAAATGTTGGAGGCCAGAATGTGGCAAGATCTTACACGGCCAGGAACAATGAGAAAAAGGGGTATGTTGGATCTCTTCCCTACTGCAACAAGTGCAAGTTGCACCATGCAGGTCCGTGTACTGTGAGATGTGGAAATTACAAGAGAGTCAGTCATATGACAAGGGATTGTACGGCTGCTGTTACTCTAAACACCCAGAGAGCCCCAGTTGGGAATCAGTCAAGTATTGTTTGTTATAAGTGTGGAAGGACGGAAAATTTTAAGAAAGATTGTCCCATTTGAGGAATCAGAACCGTGGAAACAAGACCTGAAACAAGAATGGAAACAAGACTGGAAACCAGGCTGAAAGTAATGAAGCTACGGCAAAGGCTTACGCTATTGGAGGAGGAGGAGCAAACCCTGATTCCAATGTTGTCACGGTACGTTTCTTCTCAATAACTGTTATGCTTCTATGTTATTTGATTCGGGAGCCGATATGGAGTATTGTATCAGACTACCTATTAGTGCAATGCTTGATGTGGCACCCATCCACTTATAAGACACTATTTATGCCAAAGAACTTTCCGATGGAAGAATTTCAGAAACAAATGTTGTCCTTAGAGGCTGTACGTTAGGATTATTAGGTCATCTGTTCTACATAGATCTAATGCCCGTAGAACTTGAAAGTTTCGACGTCATCATCGGCATGGATTGGTTGGCGAAATACCACGTGTTGATCGTTTGTGACGAGAAGGTCATCCGTATACCTTATGGAGATGAAGTGTTGATAATTCGAGGTGATGATTGTGACGGAAGAAGTAAGTCGAAGTTGAACATCATATCGTATACAAAAACCCAGAAGTATATACAAAAGGGATGTCAAGTTTATCTAACACAAGTTACATCCACGAAGACTAAGGACAAGTCAAAGGAGAAGCGGCTTGAGGACGTGCCAATCGTACGGGAATTTCTAGAAGTCTTTCCAGAAGACTTTCAGACTACCACCAGCTACGACAAGTTGAAATTTCAAATGCGATTAGTCCCCTGGTGCTGCCACCTAGTAGCACTAGCCCCGTACCGCATTGAGCACCAGCCGAGATTTGCAAGAGTGTATCCACAACAGTTGTATGAACATTTGAAGTTGTTAAAGAAATTAAACATTCAATTGCATAGTAGCAACTTCCAAGTTGTTCCTTATCATTTCATTCATCATCTTTTTAGATGTGTATCGACTACCGTGAACTAAACAAACTTACTATGGAGAACCGATACCTACTTCCGAGAATCAACGATTTTTTTGATCAACTACAAGGGTCAAGAGTCTACTCTAAGATCGACCTGAGATCTGGTTATCACCAACTCAGAGTTCGTTAGGAAGACATTCCCAAGACTGCATTTAGGACTCGCTATGGTCACTACGAGTTCCAAGTAATGCCGTTTGGTTTGACTACCGCAGCGGTAGTATTCATAGATTTGATGAATCGGGTGTGCAAACCGTATCTGGATAGATTCGTAATTGTATTCATCGATGATATTTTGGTCTACTCCAAGAGCAAAAAGGAGCATGAAGGACACCTTAAGTTAATTCTGAGGTTACTTAAGAAGGAGGAGTTGTATGCTAAGTTTTCAAAGTGTGAATTTTGGCTGTCCAAGGTACAATTTCTTGGTCACGTGATTGATAGTGAAGACATTCACGTTGATCCCACTAAGATTGAGTCTATCACAGATTGGGCGTCACCCAAGACACCAACTGAGATTAGTCAATTTCTAGGTTTGGCCGGTTACTACCGATGATTTATCAAAGGTTTATCGAAAATCTCTAGGCCTATGACGAAGTTGATTCAGAAAAGCGTGAAGTTTGATTGGGGAGAAAAGGCAGAGGCTGTGTTTCAGCTGTTGAAACAGAAATTGTGTAGTGCGCCGATTTTGGCTTTACCCGAGGGAAGTGAGAACTTCATGGTATATTGTGATGCTTCACATAAAGGGTTGGGCGCGGTTTTGATGCAAAAGGAGAAGGTCATAGCTTACGCATCCCGCCAACTCAAGGTTCACGAGAAGAACTATACCACACACGACCTAGAGCTTGGTGCAGTAGTGTTTGCCTTGAAGATGTGGAGACACTATCTGTACGGTACAAAGTGTGTCGTGTTCACTGATCACAAGAGTTTGCAACACATTCTCGATCAGAAGGAGTTGAACATGAGACAACAATGGTGGTTAGAGTTGTTAAGCGACTATGACTGTAAGATTCGATATCACCCAGAAAGGCGAACGTGGTGGCTAATGCCGTGAGCCAAAAGGAAAGAAGTAAGCCGCTACGAGTTCAGGCCTTAGTTATGACTATAGGGTTAAATCTTCCTAAGCAGATTTTGAGTGCTCAATCGAAATCCAAGAAAGAAGAGAACTTCATTAACGAAGATTTGCATGGCATGATTAACAAACTTGAGCCTCGTGCTGACGAAATGTTATGTTTGAACAATCGAAGTTGGATTTCGTGTTTTGGTGACTTGAGAGCTTTGATTATGCATGAGTCTCATAAGTCAAAGTATTCCATCCATACTAGATCGGATAAGATGTACCAAGACCTGAAAAAGCTGTATTGGTGGCCTAACATGAAAGCAGAAATTGCCACCTATGTCAGCAATTGTTTAATGTGTGCCAAGGTTAAGGTAGAATATCAGAAGCCGTCTGGTTTATTGGTTCAACCAAAAATCCCACAATGGAAATGGGAGAACATAACGATGGACTTTGTGACTAAATTACCAAAGACGACAATCGGTCAAGACACGATTTGGGTAATTGTTGATCGTCTCACTAAGTCTGCTCACTTCTTGCCTATGCGAGAAGATGACATATTAGAGAAGTTGACGAGACAGTACTTGAAGGAAGTAATCTCAAGGCATGGAGTTCCAGTTTCGATCATCTCTGATCGTGATGGGAAATTTACTTCGCATTTTTGGAAGTCTTTAAATAAAGTATTAGGTACTCGATGGATATGAGTACGGCTTACCATCCACATACCGATGGTCAGAGTGAGAGAACCATTCAGACGTTGGAGGACATGTTACGTGCCTGTGTACTCGACTTTGGAAAAGGTTGGGATAAACATTTACCGTTAGTGGAATTTTTGTACAACAACAGTTACCATACCAACATTAAGGCTGTTCCATTTGAGGCGTTGTATGGGCGCAAGTGTTGATCACCTATCTGTTTGCCTGAAGTTGGGGATAGACAGCTCACTAGCCCAGAGATCATCCACGAAATGACTAAGAAGATTGTTCAAATCAAGAGTCGTATCCAAGCCGCCTGTGACCGCCAAAAGAGCTATGTCGATGTAAGACGGAAACCCCTTGAGTTTTAAATAGCAGATAAGGTCATGCTGAAAGTGTCGCCATGGAAAGGGGTGATACGTTTTGGCAAAAGGGGATAGATGAACCCTCGTTATATAGGACCTTTTAAGATCATAGCTAAAGTAGGAATCGTTGCCTACCGAATTGAACTCCCAGAGCAGTTGAGTAGAGTTCATAGTACGTTTCACGTCTCGAATTTGAAGAAGTGCATGGCTGATGAACCTCTTGCTATACCGTTGGATTAAATCCAAATCGATGACAATCTCCACTTCATCGAAGAACCTGTCGAAATCATGGACCGTGAGGTCAAGCATCTAAAGCAAAGCCGTATTTCGATTGTCAAAGTACGCTGGAACTCTAGAAGAGGTCTTGAGTTCACCTGGGAGCATGAAGATCAAATGTAAAAGAAGTACCCTCATCTTTTCCCAATTTTTGCGCCTGTGGCAGATGCTACGTCGTAAGCTTTGAAGACAAAGCTCTTTTAACGGGGAAAGGATGTGACACCCTGCAAATTTCCGTTTAATATTTTAGCCGAACTGGTTGCTAAGTTGAATTTTTAAAGTTTCGTTTAACTTTTACGTTTAACCGGGAAGTTTTCCAGCTTTTATCTAAGAATCGTCGCCGGGAGTGAATCAGGACACCTAACGTTGTAGTATTTTGGCAATAGCCACGTTTTTATATTTTAAGGCCATATTTAAGGTTTCATAATTTTCGGTGATACCGTTTTTCGTTTTGTTACTTACGTGAATCGTGATTTATTTAAAATATAAGCATATGCATGGAGGACTTGGAAATTAAATCAAACAAGAAGCACTAGCATCCTAAAATGTTGGAAACCATATTGGTCCCCCTCCCTCTCTTGTCTTGCTCATGTCCAAACAAAAACCCCATGTGAACCTTGGATGCCAATTTGAAATTCAAAAACAATAAGACAAGTTCTAACTAGCATTTTGTCCTAGCTTATTTATGATTGGGAGATCATTTTGGTCCCCTCTCCCCTCTTTGTCCTATCCCACGCAACACACACACTTTCACACTATTAGTGTGTGAAGCAAATGTGCATACATATACCATGTTACTTCTTATTTTCTCATTCATATCTCACACACACTTAATATTGAGTTTACTATCTTCTCTTATGCTCTCTCTTGTTCGAACCATCTCACACACATACATAAACTCATAATTTTTCATCTTTGATCAAAAACTCTTGAAGATTTGTTAAAGGTTTGATCATTTGTATCATTCGGGTATTAATTAAACAACATTTGGGTTGTGTTAGTCTTGTTCATCTTCCTAAAACCTTCAAACTTTGTAAGTCTTCAAATCTATTAATAACTTGTACTTTCATAATCATCTTGATGCATACTTACTAGTTGTACAACTTATTTTGTAAAAACAAATATTTTAAAACTACATAAACCTTAAAAGGTTATGCCTATGGTTCGAAACATATAACAAGAAATATAAGGAAAGTATAGTTTTGTAATCGTGGTTATTTTTGTGTAATCAAAATATATGTTATAGCTTATTTATATTCGGCTTATGTTAATAAGCTTTTGGAAAGCTTATTTTGATTATTTTGAGCTTAATGGGCTTATGCTTGTGTTCGGCCCAACTAGAAAAGAAAGAAGAAGTGTTTGTTTAGCTTATTTTGCTTCGGCTTGTATTTATTAGCTTATTTTCTAGCTTATTTTGAAAGGACAAATGGTAAACTTATTCGGCTTAATAAATAAGCCTGAATATGTTTTGCTTGGGCTTTTAGCCGCGTCCCACATACAAGGCCAACATCACGAGCTTATTCCTGAGCTTATGTGGTTCGGCTTATTTTATTGTGGCATATTGTGAGCTTATTGATAGCTTATTTTTAAGTCGCGTGTTTATTATTTAATGTTTTGCTTATCGGACTATATGGATAAGTAAAACTACATTTTTGGGACTTAACGGGCCAAGGCCCAACAAAAATACAATACACCAAGGCGTAAAGCTACGGTGTAGCTTATTGAATAAGTTCATTAATAGCTTCTTTAATAGTAGTGTACGACTTTGACGCTATACGTTTAACTTACGAGTAATAAGATTAGGCTTATTGGGCCTAAAAGCCCAATAAGGGTCCAAATGGTCTTTTGATTAAAAAATAAAAGGGTTTTGATGATGTATAATTTGTAATTATAAAAAGTGGATTGAAAGTGATTTGAAAATGGTTTTTATTAAAGTCTACGACTTTAGAAAACGTGTAAACACGAACAGGTCATGCCGAAATTTTTGTAAATTATTATACTTAGTAAATATTAAAAAACGCACATGATAAAACTAGATATATGGGAATTTATTAAAGATACCGAATTATATTTATATAAATATATATTTAAAATATATATTTTTACATAATTATTTATATGTATATAATATTAATATACATATCATTATTCGTTTTATTTACGAAAACATTTTAATTACTATACGATCACAAACATTAATTTTTAGAAATATATTAACAAAAGTACACTAGTAAATCCTTATGCATTATCCGCAATTCTACGCTACTTCGATATTAAACCAAACCTTTATTTCATAGGTTGTCTTTACGAACCGTCGTTCGTTATCGTGTGATTTTATTCTAGACTATTCTTCTTCGATTCACCAATCAAGGTGAGTTCATAGCCCCACTTTTAATTGTTTTGAATAATTGTTTTATAACTTAGGGTGAGAAACATTGCTTGCTTTTAAAACTGGACACAAGTACTATACGTGAGAAATTCCCCGTTTACGTGTTGCCTAAGTAGCGTTTAGACCACTATTGCCTGACTTATCATGAACTGTTAATCATCTTTAACTGACTGGTTGGTTAAGTAAACGCGAGTGAATAAATAGATCTATTGGGACTAATTATTCATATCCGGGTAAGAAGCACTTACTAGTTCGAGTTTGCCAAGAACTAACGGATATATGTCATGTCGAAACTAGTTAGGTGGTGTTTGGTCGGACACCTGAAGGGCAAGCCTTATATAACATTGTACATGCTATCTTTCAGTATTAGCTTCAGTGTCATGAGCTTAGTGCAACGTAAATGCCTCTTTATGTGAAGTTGTATCTCCTATAACTATCACATACGTTTTGACAATCTTGTGCTCCACATTAAATACGTTTGAACTAAACCTATGAATTCACCAACTTTATGTTGACGTTTTAAGCATGTTTTTCTCAGGTGCTTAGCATGGATGTCGTTGCTTGACTTATGTGAAGTCTATTTGCCCGGACCGGTTTACCAGAAATTTATTTATGTCTTTAAATACCGTTGTTGAACTTATTTAAGCTTCCTCATTTTAACGATTGTATCTTTTAAATTTGATCGATGTAAAACTTATTAATATTTTGAATTTATGCAAGGGTGTTTATTTTTCAAACGTACCCTTAGAGGTCGTTCTTTATGCTTTGTACTTGAGATATCCAGTGACGTCACGCCCCCGGACACTAAATCGGATGAGACCCCATTTGGGGGTGTGACAACATAGAACCGAGAGTGCAAAGGAAACAGAGCATAGCTCCGGACAGAAGAAAGATAGTAAAGGACGAAGTAGCAGAATGGCTTAAGGCCAGAATAGTCAGAAAGGTGTGATACCCCACATAGGTAGCCAACCTTGTTCTAGAAAAAAAAAACCAGACAACACCTGGAGGATGTGCATTGACTTTAAAGATTTGAATAAAGCTTGTCCGAAGGACCTGTATTCTTTACCTGAAATTGACTGAAAGATTGAATCCCTAATAGGGTTCAAATACAAGTGCTTCCTAGACGCCTATAAGGGATACCACCAAATACAAATAGCTAAAAAGGATGAAGAGAAGACGACATTCCATACCGATGAAGGAGTCTTTTATTACACAAAAATGCCATTTGGACTAAAGAATGCGGGGGTGACGTATCAAAGATTAGTTGACACCATCTTCGAAGGACAAATGGGGCAGCACTTGGAAGTGTATGTAGATGACATGGTCATCAAAAGCAAGACACAGCCGGAAATGATAAAGGATGTTGAAGAAACACTGTTGATGCTCAAGAAGGTGAACATGAAGTTAAACCCTAAAAAATGCTCCTTCGGAATGGTGGAAGGAAAATTCTTAGGATATATAGTTACTTCCGAAGGAATCCGAGCAAATCCAGAAAAAGCAAAGGCTGTAGTAAACATGCCCTAGCCAAGCAACCTGAAACAAATGTAACGGCTAAGCGGAAAACTTGCCGCCTTAAACAGATTCCTCTCTAAAGCAGCTGAAAGAGCCTTACCATGCCTAGACACACTCAGAAAATATACAAACAAGAAGGATTTCTACTAGACGATAGAGGCTGAGGAAGCATTCCAGGCAATGAAGAAACTAATAGCGGAAATGTCAACCTTAACGGCTCCCAAGAAGGAAGAAGAACTCATGGTCTACCTATCAGTGGCCAACGAAGCAATTAGTACCGTTCTATTAGTATAAAGAGAGGGAAGACAAGCCCCGATCCATTATGTAATAAGAACACTACAAGGTGCCGAAATTAACTACCCACCAATGGAGAAGCTAGCTCTAGCACTAGCACATGCCGCTAGACGATTGAGAAGGTACTTACAAGGTCATGTAATCAAAGTTATCACAGACAAGCCAATAAACCAAATATTAAACAATCGGGAAGCAACGGGAAGATTGGCCAAGTGGGGAATAGAGCTCGAAGCTTACGGCATCAAATACGCCTCAAGAAGCGCGATAAAAGGACAAGTGCTCGCTGACACTATGGCAGAGGATAGCCTTGCACAAGTAAAAACAAAGGAGTCGAACAAAATTTTAGTAGAATGAGAAAGCATAAAAGAACAGGAAGGCATGGAAATCAAAGCACCTGAAAATCTGAGGACCGAAGAAGACATATGGAAGCTGTATACTGACGGAGCATCCAATGAACACGGATCAGGAGCAGGTCTCATCCTGATATATCCGGAAGGAGCCGAATATCCCTATGCTCTTCGACTAAACTTCGCCAACTCAAACAATGATGCAGAATATGAAGCCCTACTAGCAGGTTTAAGAATAGCAACAAAAATAAAGGTCAAAAAAATGCATGCGTTTGTAGATTCGAAATTGGTAGCGAGCCAGGTGGAAGGATCATATGAAGCAAAAGGTGAAAAGACTAAGAAATACAAAGAAAAAGCCTTAGAAATGATCCGAAGCTTCAACAACTTTCAGATAAGCCACATACCTAGGGAAGAAAATAGAAAGGCCAATGCTTTAAGTAAGCTTACAACAGTCCAGTGTAAAGGTCTAACAAAACGGGTACTGATTGAAGAACTTAACGAGCGATCGGTGGATACAACAGAAGTCAATGCAATAATTGAGGAAGCAACAAGAACTTAGATAACGCCAATCCAAGAATACATTGAGAATAAAATCCTACTGGAAGATGTCACCGAAGCATGAACAATTCGAGAGAAGGCCCACAACTACACCATAGAGGAAGGAGTCATGTATCGAAAGTCATACCTGGGACCATTGCTCCGATGCATAGGTCCGCAGCAAGCCAAATACCTAATAAAGGAGATACACATGGGATCATGTGGAATGCATGACGGGCCAAGAAGGGCAGTACATAAGGCTACGAATGCCGAATATTTCTGGCCAAGCAATCATCGGGATGCCAACAACGAGATATCAAGTTGCGACTCATGTCAAGTATACGCCACCATTTTTAAGATGCCGAAAAATGACATGATCTTCGTTACTTCAGTATGGCCCTTCCAAAAATAAGGAATGGACATCGTTGGCCCTCTTCCCGAGGCTTCAGGCAAATTCAAGTACTTTATTATAGCTGTTGATTATTTTATCAAATGGATAGAGGCCAAGGCAGTAACCAGCAAAACAGGAAAGCAGGTCAAAAACTTCGCCTTTGATAACATTGTATGCAGGTTCAGAATAACAACCACCATCATAACAGACAACGAAGCCTAGCTGATTAATGACCCATTCAAGTCTTAGGCAGAAGGACTAGGAGTAAAACTCATCTCTACATCGGTATATCATCCTCAAGCAAATGGAGCTGTGGAAAGAGCTAATCGAAGCATAATGCAAGGAATCAAAACAAGACTACATCATGAAGGAGGAGCATGGGTAGAAGAATTGCCAAATGTATTATGGGCTCACAGAACAACACCCAAAACGAGTAATGGGGAAACACCATTTAGCCTAGCATATGGTACCGAAGCAGTCATACCGGCAGAAATAGGCATCCCAACAAGAAGAACAATCCAGGGGTCCGATAAAAAAAATAAGGAAGCACTCAGGATGAACCTAAACCATGCTCGAAGAACGGAGAGAGATAGCGACAATTAGGGAAGCAAGACGAAAACAACAAGTGGAAAAGTATCACAATCAACGAGTCCATCACAAGCAATTCAAAGTAGGAGAAATTTACTATGGTGTTAGAACTCTGGGATTTCGTGGTTATATTAGTGGTTATAACACCCCGTGTTTCCAGGTCATTTTACAACGTCATTTATTTCACTATTTATTTTTAGTCTCGTACGCGTTTGCTTTTAATTTTAATCGTTAAGTTAAATCGCGTAAACTAAAAATTGTCATTCAACGTAAATGGACACCAAACAATTAAAGGTTTATGTCAATCAAGTGTTAGATAATTATTTGGAGGATAATTATTAACTTTGCACATTTATTTTTATTGGTTACGTAAAGTGTTTACATTTTGCGATAAAATGCATTTAGGCATTCACGGAACCCCCAAAATTTATCTACGCTTCAACAAATACCCATTATTATACCCAATACTTAAAGTTTTATAAAACTTTACCTATGTTTACCATGTTAGCCGAATTTTGCATAAAAGAACCCAACTATAACATACACTTTACAAGTATACTCATTATACTTAATCTATATATCTTATAACTTCAAGTAATGCAAGAATATCAACATAAAATATCTAAGATTTTCCCTAGTCACCCCCCCTTAAATTCAGACCATATATACTCCCTAGGGGACAATGAGCACACAAACTATCAACCAAGGACTTAATCAAACTAGGAACTCATGAAACCTAGTCCATGACTACTAAATTTGACCAAGTTCTTCCTTAATTCCCTCCCCGTGTTTCACTAAGTTATGACTTTCTTAATAGTGTTACTGACTAGCTTGATGTATAAATACATGCATAACTAGAAGAGATATCGCACATACTCATTTCCTTAAGCAAAATTTCACTCATTCTCTTTGTTTCTCTCCTCCTAGCCATGGCTCACACACAAACCAAACAAAAAATCCATACAATTTTTATTACCAAGTATTCAAGTATTCTAACATCATATCTAAGGTATTCTAAGGTGTATTGAAGGCTTGGTTTAGTGTTTAAAAGGGTTAATCAAGAAAAGTGAAAGATTAGGGTTTCCTTGTAAACTAGGGTTTTCTAGTCTTGAAAGCTTGGGTTTTGATTCTAAACTAGGGTTTAGAATTTGTTACTGTTCATCATACTTCATCTTAAGGTCATCTAAAAATCCTACACTCTTTACATTTGTGATCTTATGTGTATATAATGCCTATGTAGTAAATCACCATCTAGGAAACATATTAAGATGTAAAATGGATTATTACTCTTGATCATGGTTTGAAATACTTTTTCATATGCAATATTGATGTTAAAAACATGTTGGAATAGAAGTATAAACATTATACAAGTATGGATCAATTTATAAAAGTATATATAAAATAATTGTTTAAAAGTTTATTTATTGAAGTTTATAGATAAATAAATGTAAGCACATGTTATTCTTGGACAAAATCATTGGATAAATGCTAGAGGACTTAAAATATACATGATTTTTAGTAGGAAATATTGTAGAGGACTTGTAGCCATTTGATTTAAGTTAAAACTTCTAAAAATAAGTTTATAAAACTTTATAAAAGTCAACAAAGATTATGATCAAAATTCAAAATATAAGATATTTATTTTATATTTTATTAAAATACTACATGTCATGACGATCGTAGGCAAATAGAGAACTCAAAAATCCGAGCTATAACGAAGAAGATACGCCATTTGCAAGTTTACGATAATAAATGCTTTTATAAAAGAAAATTTTATAAAAACTTATTACTTTTCACATCTGATAAAAATATTTGACTTTTTTCACAGAAAGTACATATTTTTAGGATTTCAAAACATTAAGAAACATAATTATTTGATCAATAACGAAGGAGTTATGGATTTTTCATGTTTGCAATAATAAATACTTTTATAACAATAATTTTATAAAAATAAATAAATGTTCATCTCAGAAAATTTTTGGGAAATATTTTAAATAGATAAAACTTTTAATTACGAAGACGTGCTCAAAAGAATCACTAAAAACAGAATTAAAACGAATAAGATATGACTTTTACGAGATTTCGATAATTAAATTTATAAAGATAATTTTATAAAGTGCATGAACAGTAAAAATCCCTGTTCACCAGAGAGTTAAAAATATTAAAATTTAGATTTTGATATATCTTTTTAATACGAAAGTGTGGACATAAAGAACGTACAAAACAGAGTTAAAACGAGAAAGTTACGATATTTTTACTAAAGAAATATTTATAAACATTTTAACTTTATAAATATTATTTCACAAATAAAATTAGATGGTGATGTAGCTATATAAAATTATATACGGTATTAGTTATTCAAAGTACTTAGTGCTCATACGACTTATAATTAATTAGGTTGCATTCGGAAATTTGAGTGACGCATTTTCATTCTGTGACTTACATTGTTGATACATTCACTCGAGGTGAGTTCATAGCCCCACGTTTTACATTTATAATGATTTACAAGTTTTGGGGTGAGAAATATGCATTGTTTTACAATTGGACACAAGTGGACATTTTTACATTATGACTAGGTGTTTGCCTAAGTAGCGATAACCCATTGAGCCCACAATCATGAACTGTCAATTACTGTGTAAGAGCGAATGTTATAAATAGATCTATTTAGGATTGACATCCCTGTTCAGGTGAGTCATGCTCACTGTGCCAGTTTGCCAGACAACGGACGTATACCATGTCGGATTTGGGATGTTTCGGGTTGAACATCATCACGGGCAATGTAGGCAATTTATATTGCAATTCATACATGTTGAGCTTCAGTGTCATGAGCTTAGGAAAACGTAATTACATTTTTGTGATGTTTGCATCTGTTGCATTATCATACACTTGGGAAATCTTGTGGTCCTACATTATACAATTTACAAACCTATGAATTCACCAACATTATTGTTGACGTTTTAAAGTGTGTTTTCTCAGGAGATCAATGAGGTACAAGACAAGGGATACATTGGTGGTTATATTTTGGAAGTCATGTTCATTTTAGATTTGGTTGCATTACATTTTGGGGAAATATTTGTTATGTGCTAGAATCTTTGTCTTTTAAACAATGAACAAGTGAAGTTATGGGCTTTTGTAACAAACAATTTGTTTAAATCCAATGTATCAGTTTTACGACTCTTTTTAAGGTCGTTCTCATATATATCTTGTGCTATTGATCTATGAAGTAACACTCTCAGACCTATATTCCGGTACGACCCAATTTGGGGGTGCAAGCTCGGACCAAAATAGGAGGGACCATATGAAGTTGTTGAAACATATGGCACTGGTGCCTACAAGCTCTGGTGTATGGGCGGTGCAGAAATACCACGCAATTGGCACTCTAGTAACTTGAGGAAATATTACATGTAGTAGAAAGTAGAGAAAAGTGGGAAAATTGTTGCTAGACCCCCGGGAAAAACATATAAATTTTTATTTTTTATTACGGAAGCAATGGATCTAATGTACATCTTTATGATGGTATGAAAGAACAACTTTTGAATCCATGAAAACACAAATGCATCGGATGGTTCGCTAGCTCCGGATGAAATAGTAAGCAACAACAGGGGCGAAAGAAAGAAACACATAAGTTCGCTAATGGAAGGGAGGAAGCATAAAGTCTTCCCCCTCTCACGAAAGCTCTCCGGTGAATAGCTACATCGGATGGAGAAACACCGTATAAGCTACATAGGTTCTAATAAAAATTGTCTAAGTATGTATGCTCAAGACACAAAGAGTTGGCTAATACTCTGCATCGGTATACACCTTTGCCGCGTCTTAAGAAACAAACAAATACAAAGGACAAACATGAATATACTATGTAAAAACGAGGCAAATAAGCAAGATAAGTTTAACACCATGAGGAGAAGTGACAAAGACACAAGGTAACATAAACCGGGCAAACCACAAGGCCCGAATGGGTACAAGCAAAGCACCATCAAAAAAGGCGATAGTAACAAAACCATTGCCAAGTGTTCAGAACATTACACATCCAAAAAAGTTGATAAAATCTAGCAAACATAAAGGTCAATCTAAATATTAGCGGCTGAACCATTAGAAGCATGGTCAAGGAGACACTTGTTCCAGAGCTTTATTAACACTGGAGGGAGCAACGGAAACTGAGGTAGCCGAACGAATAAATTTGTCCGACAATATCTGGGCCACATCGAAAAGAGTACCTCCGGACGCCGCAACAATCTTGCTAAGAAAAGAAAAAGGTGTAGTAGGAAAATCAACCAAAGCCTTGTTAAAATCAGCCTTAGCACCCGCATGAAAGTTAAAAAATTTATGGACAGCTGCTTCAAACTCAACATCGGTACGCCTCATGCGTAATCCCTTCCCAACGCCATAATTTACACCGAGAGATGCAACACGAGCAAAAGCAACATGAAATTCATCACTTGATAACAACTTCCGAACAACACCCTTCACACCAGAACCAACAAACTAAGCAACCTCCTCCCTTAAACCATCCATGGCATCCTTGTATCCTTGAGATTTAGACTTTTCCAAGGCAAGTTCATTCTGCAAGTCCTTAATAATAAGAGCTTGCTCTGATAACTTAGCATCGGTCCTGGTTAGCTCCTCCGTTAGAACTGTATAAGCAGCTTTAGCATCGGTGAGTTGAGACTACAACCTCTTTACATCCTCAGAAGCAGCATCTATCTGAGAACGCAACTCTGTTCTCCCGACCCAAATCATCATAATCCCCTTGCAATTTCTCAAGCTTATCATCCAAAGAAGTAACTTCCGAATGAAGCAACCTAACATCCCATTTCTTCTGATTAAGCTTCTCCTGAAGAAGAGCCTTAGATGAAACCAAGTTGGTGTAATGAGAGTTCAACTCATAGCCATGAGAAACTAACAGATTTGACAACTCTAACAGAAGCAAATATTCAGTCCTCCTAAGCTCAGCAGGTGTAATGGTCTGATCTAAAGCCTTCTTGCACACGTCCGGATCCTTAAAAATGTCCTTACACAAGATATTACTTTCCGGTCCATGGGGCCCGTCCCACTCCTCTTTAGTATACAAAGAATAAGAAACACCTCCATATGGGTAATGCATGTGATAGAGACCAGGAGCAAGAGGAAATAGTGTCAAATCAATCTCCTCACCACGAGTAGCGGTGCCAAAATCATCATCCAGAATTTGATCATACTCAGCATCGCGAGCAAGAGCACTACGAGCCAAACAATCCAGCGGATCCATTTGACGCTACATAACCTCAGCCCCAGACTTCCCAACACAACCACTAGCAACAACACCTAAAAATCCACAAACAACTTAGCCAAAAACATAAAGTAGGAGAAAAACAAAAAAGGAGGAAATCACAGCATACCTCCAAGAGAAAGACTACGATCAGAAGTAGAAGCAGGGGTCGAAATCCCAACATGGGATGGTTCATGAGCACTAACAACAGCTATAGAAGGAGGAGCACCCAACCTCCTACCAAGACGTCATAGAAATACCTTCATCCCTCTCTAAGCTATCCTCAATCTCAGCACATCAATCGGCTAAGTCAGCTTCGTCTGCACCTTCGGCCTGATCCAACTCCGGAGCACTAGAACCAGCTTCCGAAGCTCTTTTCTGCAGCTTCCTCTTTTTTGATGGTCGACTAACCTGAGAATGACCCTTTGACTTCTTTACAAGGTGAGAATCCAGTAGAGAAACAACAATCTCATCTGGGGTAGGCAATGGAATAATGGCACCTTCCGTTGCCGGCGCAATAGTATGCGATGGAACACGTTCTAGCAGCGGCAGAGAGAGATGATGGGATTCTTTAACAATCTTAGCCTCACTCCAAGAAGGAAGAGTCATAAAATTGTAGATACTCATCTCTGCATAAAAGACAAAACACCGGTCAACACATACCAAAAGAAATAATAAACAAGGAATAAAAATTATAACCCCCCGGCCTACCAGCATTATCGTCAATCCTTCAGAAGACCGGATTACAATCTTTATTAAACCACACAGAACCCAATCCAGAGCGAACAAGCACCTCCTCCCTCATCTCATGAAGAAGAAATAAATGAGCACATAATCGCTCCACATCATTCTGATCATAACCATCGGTAGGAAGATCATCAGAAATACATGAACAAGAATGTCTCCAGGTTAGATAGTCGGGAATGGCTTTATGATCTATCAAGAAAAACTTGTCCTTCTACTTCTTCAAGCTCGAAGGACCATCATCCATACAAACGTCCTCTGTGTTACGACGTTTGGAGAAAGAAAACCAATCCCCTTATTTGCAAAGACATTGAAACACACGAAACAAAGTAACGACGGGAACAATATTTAAATCGCGGCACACAACCTCAAATTACACCACATTATTCAAGCCTAAAGGGACCAACTGAGAAATATGTACCTTGAAATACTTAAGCACGGATAAAAGAAATGTCGAAAAAGGGACACGAACGCTGGAAAATGGGAGAAACTCAAAGTAAATGCCTATAGCACCAGCAGGAAGATGATCCATGGTAAACCCAGGATCAGGCAAACGAGGATGAAGATCTAGGGGTATACGATAAGTATTCACCAAATCTTTTAAATCATTCTTAGAAAGGGAACATACACGGTCTTTCATATCATTTTTAGACATGGCGGGAAAATAGGAAAATAGGAAAAAAGGAGAGAAAGTACCTACTTTCAAAAAAGGGGATGCAACGGCAAGCAACCGGACCTTGAGGCAAAGAGAATGAGATGCAACGGTGTGAATAAAAAATTAAAAAGTGAAAATGTGAAAACAGAGGAAAGCTATTTATAGTGGCTCCGAGAAAATCAACCGTCACCACGTAAGCATGATGCAACCCTAGTAAAATACGCAGGAAAAGAATCCACGTGATGACGACACAATAACTTTTACCAAGTGGAGCTGGATGAGCCACGCATTCAAAAATAGTAACAAAAAAAGAGGCAGAGACAAATTTTTAGTTCTTAATCACAAATTAATGAGTCTAGCACGAAAGCCTAAATGACATTCATACTAGACTGGGGGACATGATGAGATATAGTCTCCCTCAGAACGTCTAGACAAAGAAAGTAGCTTAGATATTGCTGCTAAACTAGCACGGGCTAAAACCAATGAAGTGCTCCGGAGAAGCTGACTTGTCGAAGGACACGTCAGGTCTGGAGTCATTAGCTCCGTCCTAATGCAGCGGTATTAAAAGACACTCCGACAAAGGTATTGTCCTTGCGAAGGACCACTGTCCTTGGAATGACACGTAGCCGACAGATCGTACCAAGAGAAAGCCCCATGGTTATGTCTTGTAGCAATTCCCAAATAGTATAAAGGGAGGGCTCATTTCCCCAAGACGATACACACAACACCTACTCCGGATCATACTTTATATTCTCCGCATTTATCTCACAATCACCATACTTACTCTTATGCCGGAGTTGGTCCCGGATTCACACCCCAGGGCGAGCTAATGGTGTTCTTTCTTATTTTCAGCTAGGAGACGAGGGACTGAGCTTCGGAGGAAACAAGCTGAACTCAATATTTATCACCGCTGAGGTCATCTTTACCAAGCCCAAGCAGCCCACGTAAATTTACATCAACAGTAACCAAACAATGTTGATACATAATTTATATATAGTGTTTATAAAGATCATATCCTTATATGGCTATATCTTAGATTATGTCACGAATGATAAAATGACACGTATTGAAATTTATATACGATGTTTTTATATAGTGTTTGAATTCGACTTAATTAACTTAATAAATGAAGAAAACTTAATTTTGTAAAGTTATATGAAAATTGTTTGAATAGGACTTGACATAAAAAGATGGCTGAATCTATAAAGGGATAAAACTTAGGGTGTTCACATTAAGCCATCTCTTTAATACAAAATTTAAACAAACAGGTGTATCTAACGACTAAAGGGAGCGAGGAACCCAAACTCACCATCCATCTCAACGTCGCCTCAGGTTTCTCTCTACTCTCACTTTAACTCACTCACACTCACCATTCAACCGTAGTCATCACCACTCACTTACCGTTCATACCCATTTTTTTATTTAAATACTTTTACTCATAAACTAGAAACGTAAATATCAGCGTAAACATAAACGTACGAAATTATGGCTATAGATAGAACCTTATGTCTTATTGACGTTGTCTCTATTCTTGATTTGCCAACTCTCTTTCACGACATTCCACCTCCTTCC
Source organism: Tanacetum coccineum (assembly GCA_026074375.1). NCBI lineage: Eukaryota > Viridiplantae > Streptophyta > Magnoliopsida > Asterales > Asteraceae > Tanacetum > Tanacetum coccineum. The sequence continues at coordinate 81,212 of BQNB010001346.1, read as the reverse complement.
TTTTGATCTTTAAAAAGGCTTTGCGTTCTTCATTCTGCATTTCGATAGCACGTTTGCTTTACATTGCCAGCTCAGATACCATCAACCTAGACAATGGTTCGTCATTCGTACTTGGCGATCCCAATGATCTCGGCCCTTTCTCCTTCGTAGAACCTTTTGCTTTGTCCCTGACAATTGGTCATCGAATTTCTTACACCTCATCTTCCTCGTCGTCGCCAACATGAACATTTAGATTAATACTAGCTTCCCCGGATTCTGTGTGTCTTGTATCTCTTGCCGTTACCTTCCCGGGACTTTGTTAAGAACTTAGGAACTTTACTATTCATCCATTGCGGACTACCTTTTAAAACCTCCCAACAATGACGAAGTTTAAACGGCACTCTGGTTTGAGCTTCATAGTGAAGAAGTGTCATATTGTAGTAATCTTCATCTCCGGCTCCACTCTCCATACGCTCTTCGCATGACGTTACCGTACACTCCACAAAACCGAACCACGTTCGGGCGCACCGTCTTCCATTTCCCGTTCACCATATCGTACATTCGACGACCGTACTGCTTTGGTTTGTTCTCCATGTACTCTATAACCTTAGTCTGAAATCCAACATCCTTCCTCGTGTTTCCAAGTTTACTACTTTCGGATACGTGAACCCAACTTTCACACAACGCAATTCCTTCCTCATTTGTCCATGCAATCTGCCAGGGTGCATTCTCGTTTTGTATCGTCCTCTTTTGGCGTCTTCTAGTCGGCTTCGACTTCGACTTCGGTGGTAGGACCGCGACTTCAACGGGAGAGTCCTTACGAGCGATTTTTTGAAAAAAACTGGTGTGTTGAAAAGAGTTTGAAAATTCATGTGAGTACATATCTTCGATTGAAAATGCATGAATGAGAGACATGTGTTGTTCTGTATGTGGTTGTGATGACGAACCACCATTTGGGTTTGTGAGATGTAGTTGGGTGGGTGACTAAATGGGAACGCGTTTGGTTGTGACGAGAATTCGTGAAACGCGTTTGTTTGTGAGTATTGGCTAAAAACGTTTGGGTATGGGTATGTGCCGATGTCGGGTTTCAGTATGGTTGGTTTGGGTAAGGTTGGTTAAAATAGTATGATTGTGGCCGTAATAAGTTCATTTATTGGTTCGGTGATAGGTTTCCGAGCATAAACGTGCCATCGGGTGTCGGCGGAGTGCTTCGGGTGGTTTTTCTTTGTTGACGTTTGGTGTTTCGGGGAGTGTTTTGTTGAGACATTTTTTGTAACTAAAAATGAGAAGTGTTGGAGAGTATGTACATAAAATAGGGACGTTGTGTTTAAAAATGATGAAGTTGTAGTATTTATAAATAAAAAATGAGATAGTGTAAAAAAAAAAATTAAAAACTTGAACCGGCTAATAAATAAGAGAGGCCCACAAATATTACAACTCACCTTTGGAGCTTCTTGAGACAAAAACTCATGCGTGAGTTGTTAGGAATGTTTTGGCAAGTCACATGTGACTTGTGAACTCACTCGATGGTTTGTGTCGACTCCGTCTGGCCTAATTAATTAGTGACCTGATGCAAGATTTGGTATAAAACATTTAAGTAGATAAATTGCCCAAACATTTCTCTAATAAGTATATTTTTTTTAACGCTATAATGGTGACGCTCACGTTGAAGATGAACTTATATTTCGTGCATGAACACGTAGGACCATCCAAATAAGACTACTAAAATCTTTTTTACGCACACTATATGTATTGGACCACCTTTGCTTTACAACTTTTAATCGTCCTCAAAACAATCATTTCAAATCTACATGCTCCAAAGTGATACGTATGAGGTGACAAGTTAATTGTCGTACTCCAATCAACTGAAAGACTTCAAAACGACGGATTACTAAACAAAATATGTGATTCAAAAGCATAAGAAGAGTGTTCCAACTCGGAGTCGAATGGTAAAATAACTAGTGAAATTTACAAACTATGCCAAATTTCGATTTCCTCAAAAGGGATAAAAGTAAAGTTGCGTAAATATTGAAGTTAATCGTAAGAGATCAAGAAGAAATTAGCCCATAAGTATAGATATCCTTATATAATACCAGTATTGACGCTCAAGGGAGTAAATGAAAAAAATCAGGAAGTACACGAAAATCAGAGTGATCAATATTTATATAACAGACCGATATAAGGTAAATAGTAAGACGTCATATGATAGTCGTAAGAGAACGAAATCATAGCCTAGTATTAAATACTCATTATTCATGTAATAGTAGTAGGGATGCAAAAGAGAGCATATAGGTTACCTGGGAGCAAACGCGTGCGGATATCGGATAAAACAAGGAGATACTCTATATTTTAACACTTTTTGAAAGTGATAGTTTTATTTACTGGAAAAATAGATTCGAGACATATGTTAAATCAAAAGATCTAGATCTTTGATGTCACACCCCCAAAATCGGACGGCAGCGGAATAGTAACATTGGGGTGTGACTTTAAGGCACAAAGTACAAGTCACAGAAAACGACCTCAAAAGAGACGTTTAATAAAATGTCACATTCAATTTAATTAAAAATGTCAGAGTTAAATAGGTTCCATTTATAATGTATTAGAAAACATTGTCAAAACGTTTGTCAAATAGTACTCAAGTTATTAAGCCTTCAAAAATATATATCCGCGCGACTCGAATGCTCCCAATGCTCCACTAGCAAAATAGTAACCTGAAAATACATGCTAAAACGTCAACAATAATGTTGGTGAATTCATAGGTTTAGGTAAAAACAGTATTGAAATAATTTAAGAAATATTTTCGTAAGAAAAGAAGCGTTACAACATTTAAAGGTATCAGTTCCGAAATCCAAGTAGTGATTTAATAAATCTAGTAATGTTCAGTAGTGGACCACAAGATCGAAGTAATGGTGGACTAAGTACGTATTCCGAAGTCCAAAACAAGTAAGGTAGACAAGGGAAACACATTCACCAAGTCTAAATATATAACAGGTATTATTGCACTAAGCTCATGACCCCGAAGCCTTAACTAGATTTGTGCCCCAATCAGAATATAGGATGCTTGCCAACAACCTAACACCTCTCAATGTTAAATGCACCCGATCAAACTAGTGACCCAAGTAAGGTGGGGATTGTCAATCCCGATAGATCTATCCACAACACTCGCGCTTACTACAATAGCAATTAACGGTTCATGATAAGTAGGGACTTCACGGCAATAAGGTAACTTAGCAATAATATTCAGGCAGTAATCTGGATAGCATACACTTTGTAAACACTTGTGTCCGTAGTAAAACAATCATGTCTAAAATTCACGGTTTCAAATATAGGTATTCACGATCTCAAATCATGTAGTAAACAAATCAAACTTAGTAAAAATAATCATGTAACGCTTACGTATAGAAATCAATAAGTTTATGTAGTAAAACGAGCACGTATTCTCACCCCGAAAACAGTTTAAGAAAACCATTAAAAGAGAAAAGGTGGGGCTATGAACTCACCTCGAGTGAATGGTAATCAACAAGTATTCACAATAGAAAAAAAAATCGCGTCACGAAGGATACTCGTATGGCAACCTTAAACCATATATGTCTATAAGTACCGAGAGTAATTGAATAATCTCTTATAGTTGTTACATCGTACTATCGTTCGGCTAATCAAAATCTAAGAGGTCATGACATGACGTTTCGAGGAGTTAGGACACTATAAATCGTTAAATCCAACAACTCGTCGATCGCCATTCCGAATAGAGGCTCATTATGAAACTCCCTAGTTAGTAATATAGTACTTTGATAACCACATAATATTCTTTAATATTGCTCAACACCTAACTTAGGGTTTTGGTTAAAATATTGTGTTTAAGAAGTTAAAACGTTTATAATTACCGTTTTAGCAAAACTGACGTAACTTTCGCGTTTTAAACCCGATTCTCGCGTTTCTTATGCCCATCTTTTCGTATCAAGACGAGTTATCATAAATTGACATTTTTCGAATTTCGGATCCTACTGGGGAAACAGTAAAAAAATTACTGTTTCACATCAGACCTTATGTATAATTTTATCGATTTTTAATTGTCGTAAAACCTGGTAAACGTCGTATTTTATTCGTTTATAGCTCCGGTTTTTACGATTCTTTCCGAGGGGACGTTCTCGTTTTATTTGAAAGCTTCGGTAATTTATTTATGACGGTTTACAAAAATATAATTTCTGTCATGAATGTAACTTTTATAAATAATAGTTTTATAAAAGTAGTAATTGTCGGTAAACTAGTGAAATTCATAACTCGTTCGTTATTAATTAAAAAAATTTCGATTCTTATCATTTTGGGAATCTAAAAAAATATGTATTAGTTGTTTTAATAAAAATATCAACCACTTTTACTGTTTTATAATTTTTATAAAAACTGTTTTTATTAAAATATTACTAAGCTTCGTTATTAGTATAACTCGTTGTATAACGTAACTTTTTCGTTATTAATCCGTTTCAACAAGTTTCTTACCTTTTCGGAATCGTCGTGATATGGTATTATCTTATAAAAATTAAATGGATATGTAAAAATTCGAATTTTGGACAGAATGTTTGCTTGAGTTTGTTGAATCCATTTTTGATCTTTTCTTTATACTTTACCACTTTTGTATTTTACCACAAGTCTCATATATCATATATATTATATATCATCCTTATATTAGCATTTACTTGTCCATAATAGTCCTCATGTGTCCAAGTTATCAAGGTTACAAATCCATGATAACACTTAAAATCATAACTTTACTTAAGAAATCTCTAATTTACTAGTTTTGTCCATAATCATATTTATACATAACCAAGAGTGTAAATCACTTGTGTGACTATTTTAACATGATGTCAATAACATCATAGGATATATAAATGTGTACATTATGATGACAACAATTAAAAACTTCTCTTTACATGTTAATAATCCTAAATGGTGATATAAGCTAAATAGAATAATCATATGCATAAAAATGAATATTGTAAGAACATAAAGAGTTCAAGTAAACCTTATGAGGTATGATGATGATGATGAGCTAGTGCTAAACCCTTGTTTAGCCTTAAAACCCAAGCTTGCACTTAAGAAAACCCTTATTTTCTTAACAAAAACCCTAGCTTCCTTTTCTTGATTAATACTTGTAAATGGTGATTCAATGGATGAAAACACCTTAGAATGTCTTATAATAGATGTGTATAGGAGTGTATGGGTTGTATAAAAATTGATATGGGTTTGGTAGAGTGCTTGTGTTATGCCGTAGCATATAGAGATGGAAAAAGGGAGTATTGTTTTGATTTTTGCTAAGTGTTTTAATGGTATGACTTCTCTTACTAGATGCATGTGTATATAAAGGTGTAAGAACTAGTCAAGGGGACATGGTATGGTGTAGGGATGGCTTTAGTCATGGTCTAAGTCAAGGAGACATGAATGACTAGGTAAGGTGTAGATTAAATGGAAGTATGGTGTTCATTAATGAAGTATGGTGTCTTTTTGACCAAAGTGAAGAGTTTTATGATATTACTTGTACAAATGGCAAGAATTTCGGCAAAGATAGGATATAGATGATATATTTTGCAACTTTTATGTATTGGGTATAAAAGTGGGTATTTGTTGAAGCGTAGAAAAGTTTTAGTGGTTCCGGGAGTGCCTAAACGCAATTTATCGCGAAACGTATACACTTTACGTATCCGATAAAAATAATTTTAAAAAGTTAATTATTACTTTCGTAAAATAATATATTGCTTGTTTGACGAAAACTTTAATTCGTTTGGTGTCCGTTTACGTTGGTTGTTGATTTTTAGTTCACGCGATTTAACTTAACACTTAAAATTGAAAGCGAACGCGTACGAGAAAAGAAAAAAATAAATAGTGAAAAATGACAAAATGAATGATGTTATAAAATGACCTGAAAATACGGAATGTTACAGTCATATCTTCGTCCCCTCAATCTACTATCGTCCCATCCGATTCCGATATTGAGGATGCTTTTTCCTCCACGAACATTTTAAACTATTTCCCAGCCTCACCAGGAAACATCTTTCTTAATCCTTTCGAGAAGATTTCATCACCAAAAGATACTGAGACTTTTGTTGAATCACCTATTTCAATATCTCCATCTTCATCAGTAGGATTTTCATCACCCGTTAGGTCAACTACACCACCACCAGGCTATTCCTTTAATGAGTTATCTAATTCTGTGAAGATATCATTATGGATCATACCGCGACCACTAGGAAGTAAACCAGTCCCCGAGGAACCTAATGAGTCAGATGCTTGTGAAAGTATTCATCTCTGGAAATGATCATTAAGAATATCCAAGTTTGTCATCAAGGGTCTTCTGAACAAGATTCAAGAACTCAAAAACAACAAGGGAGAACCACCAGATTAGATCTGTGTCATTTACAGCTTTCTAGAATCCAACCACTAGATGTATGGTATAAATAATGACACTTGTCAAATTTTATTATATAGACAAGTTATTTATACAAATGATGATTCCGTTATACCTCGTTGTTTCATAATACCAATTGTGTATGTCGAGACTGTCTATCCTATATCCTGTAGTATGATGACTCATATCTTTATCCGGGATTACTATGATTCTTTTACCATCTGATTTTCTCAAACCTTTGTACCTAGAAACTCTAAGCCTCCTATTGGATCACTCATTCTATTATCTCCGTATCTATCTCTGGAAGTCTTAAATTCCAAAAAATTTCTGTTATATCCTGCAATGTAATATCAAAGAATGATCACAAGTCTTTGTATTATAATGAGAATTTTCATACCTTAACTTGTGATATGACTATATCATTTTATGGATTCTTATTCTATGTTGTCTTGTATATATTGATAGATGCCTCCCAAGAGAACATCAACATCTGAAACACCAACTATGACTCAGGCTGCCATCCGGCAACTGATTACTGATGGTATTGCTGCAGCTCTGGAAGCACAAGCTGCTACCATGGCAAATATCAATAGGAATGTAATAAGTAACTACAAAGGGTTTATGAATTGTCAACCTTCCTATTTCAATGGTACGGAAGGAGCTGTTGGCCTCATCCGCTGGTTTGAACGTACTGAATCGGTATTTTCGCGTAGCAAGTGTGCCGAGGAAGACAGAGTGACATTTGCTACTGGTACTCTAACCGATGACGCCTTGTCCTGGTGGAATGCATACGCCCAACCTATTGGGATGGAACAAGCCAACAGGATCACCTGGACCGAATTAAAAAGGCTCTTGACCAATAAGTATTGTCCTCGAACTGAAGTCAAGAAAATGGAAGACGAATTTTATGACTTGGTTGTGAAAGGAAATGATCTCAAGACTTACATTAGAAGATTCCAAGAATTGGCAATTTTATGCCCAAACATGGTGCCAAACACCGAGAAACTTATGGAAGCTTTCATCGGGGGACTGCCCCAAAGCATTGAAGGAAACGTTACTGCTTCAAAACCTCAAACTCTGGAGGAAGCCATTACCATAACTCAGAGGTTGATGGAGCAGGTAATAAAGCGTAATTCTGTGCAAGAAACCAATGATCACAAATGAAAGTTTGATGATGGAAGAAACACCACTGACAACAACAACTACCCCAATAATCGTGATCTCAACAACTACCCCAATGATCGTAACAACAATAGCCACTCCAACAATCGCAACAACAACAACTACCAAGATAACCGCAACAATGACAACCGTAACCACCAACAGCAAAATGGAAGGCAGGAAACCTTCAAGGCTAATGGAAACCCGATAGTTATTATTAATGGTCCTCATCCCCTTTGTTGGAATGTGTACTTTTGCATCACACAGGACCCTTGTACTTGTCAGATGTCAGTAATTGTAACAAAGTAGGCCATAAGAATAGAACTGTAGAAAACTAAGTACTTCGTGTTTCCAAATATCACTCTCATCACTCATAACTAAATCTCAGGGATATTTTTTGTTAAGGTTGGAGAACTATTACAACCCGTAATTTTCCGTATTTCAGTAATGTAATATCTACTTACTATGTGATTACTACTTTTTCACGGGGGAAACTAATAATTTTCGTTTCGTTCCATTCCATTACGTATCATAGTTTACATTTCTAAAGTAAACGAGCTCACGTAACCTTTATCAATGCCATCTCTATCTATGTTTATATCATTTAAACATCCTAATATGTCAAGTATTATCTCAATATCATTTTTTACCAAGTACATTATTCTATTTTTTTTTGCTTTAGTCCATCCATTATATAACGTAACTTACATAGCAAACTAAACGAGCTCACGCAACAACCAATGCCAACTACAACTATGTTTACATTATGTAAACATCCTAATATGTCAAGTCTATGTTTAAATATCATTTTTACCATGTACGTTATCCATTTAACGTACCATTTACAACGTTATTCCAAAACAAGCATTATACGTTAACGTTTATTCCAAAAACCCTAATTACATGTCAAAACAAGTGTACAAATGTTCAAAGCATGTGTACAAGTTACAATGCCAAACTTTTGAATATCTTTTCCCTCCTAAACCCTAGTACAACCTTCTAAAGCTCAATGTACAAGTCAATTGTGCATGAAATACAAACTAGGTCATTTTACCTCCTAAATCATGTTTATATCTTACCACCACTTTAACACAAGGTACAAACACCCAATGCACAACTCCTAAACCCTAAACCTAATCCCTAAATCATTCTAAACCCTAATCCTAAAACCCTAATTCATCTAACCCTAAACCAAAATCATAAAACCATAGCAAACCCATTACACCTTAAACTAGTTCATAGTTTTCAAAATCTGATCCGTTAATAAAACATAAGATCTGGGCAAAATCAGTAGGTTCTGGGTATTAAGTAAAAACACTAGGTTGTAGCCCTATGTCTTGTGATCATTTTGTCGATTGAATCACCCCGATTCGACGTCGGATGAATTAGTTATAGCCGAAATGGCAAAGGTGCGCAAATTCTGCACACCTGTAGTAAATGGTTGTTATCTCTAGATTTTTGTATAGTAACCCCTGAATATGTAAAACTAAAAGTTGTAGAGGACTCAAATATCTAACCATGCTCACTGGTTTGAGGTTGATCGGAATTACGGTTTGTAAATGGCAACCAAATTACCAGGACTGATGTTGGCTGTCCAAAAACAGCCATGTATAAACTAAATAAACACCTCAAGCTCCTCCATGACTCACCACCACCTTCATCACCATGACCTCACCACCACATCACCATCACTCCAGCACCTTACAAGCACCTCCATCACCTCCTTGTAAGCTACTACCACAAGTTGCACACTAAGTAAGCTACTTGTCACCATCTTTGATTTTTGAACCATCACCACCTCCCTACACCTCACCCTAGCTTTCTATTAGTCACCATGATAGCCCTTGGCCACCACACCAAGTAATCTTGGTGCCTACTCCAAGAAAACTTGGCCCCTAAGTCATTTGAGCCCTATATAAGCCGAACACACACATACACTTTCATTTCATCCTCACAACTCTTTTCCACCTTAAATCTAAGTTCAAACCAAGTTCTAGCAGAAGTAAGGAAGCCAAGGAAGAAGTACCCATCCCTTAGAAGCCAAGAAAACAAGAGAAGGAAACCATTGAAGTCATTTCTTAGGTGTACGAACCAAAAACCCTCATTTCGACACGTTTAAGCTCAAGTAAGCTCAGTTTCTTGTTCAAAAGCTCACATTCTGTTTTAAGTCTTCCATAAGCTCTATGAGATCATGTGTAAACTTTTTTTTAGGCCCTTGAACCACAAAACCATATGGTTTGGTTTTCCTAAACCAAACGAACCCATTTTGTTATTTTCGAGCTCATAAGCTCTTTTCATAAGTTCAAGCGTGTAAAACTTATTCATTCTAACTTATATTAGCTTATTATAATAAGCTATAACCTGCAAATTACTTTCTATATTGAAAAATATCAATATTATAGATTTTGGACTTCTTTTGCAAATATATTCCATGCAAGGGGTATATATCATAACTTTCTTAAACTTATAACTAGAGGGGGCTGAAAATGCCATTTTCCTAAAGTTATAACTATAAGGACCTATCTTGCCAAGTTTCAAAGTTAAAGGTTTAAATTATATATACTTTATATATAAAGGACTAAACTTGTAAAAGTTTATAAATCGAGGGTATATATTGCCATTTTTGCAAACTTAAAAATTTAAAATATAATATTTTTATATAAATTATAAAAATATATATTAATATTATAAAACTCAATTTTATTAAAACCCGATACATTTATCACTATTAATCAACGATCGACGCATTATAAAACAATTACGTTATATATTTAACGTAATTTATCATCGACTAACTTTTGAAGAAACTTAAAATTTTATCGTATCACGTTACTAGGGAGCTTCATGTGAGGAGTTTCATTTGGGTATACGTTTTGACGAGTTTGCTGGATTTACGATTTAAAGTGTCCTGGCTCCTCAAACGTTTACTACATGACCTCTGAATTATGATGCCCCGAACAGTGATACAATATTTCCATAAATTAATAAAAAAAAAAAAAAAAAATATATTTTCCTAAGTAATACGGTTAAACTCTATAAAGTTTTGAATCATAAACCATCAGGCTAAAAATTGACATATTACCACCAGGTTGAGTGACAAGTCTGTTACTTTAGTTCAATCTACTTTTGCGATCAATCATTAGATTTCCCTTATTAAGTGAGTTCATAGCCTCGCATTTAAATTTTTAACATGTTTCATAAAACCCGTAGGGGATATCATGCTATAACCATGAATACACGTATCTTTCTAAATGTATGTTATCCTGATATATTTATTAGCATCTCGTTGTCTAAGTCCCTTTATGCCAAAATTTAAATTACCCCGCCATCATGACCATTTAATATTGAGAAGGTGAAACGCGATTTATTTGGTTACTGATTTTGGGATTGACGAATTCCCGGTTTGTGTTCAGCGGATAGGTATACCGAACGCACATATATTTCAAACTACTAAGGTATATGGCAATTACCTATACGGGGGCATATTCTCTTTATATACTCATTATTGATATAATACTATAGTCAGTTTGAGTGCATGAGCGTAGACGTAATAATACTATTTTCTATAAAAATTGTACTCATTGAAATTTATTACAAATTATTGGAGTGTTATATTCAACGTAACCTACTATTGAACTTGTATTCAAACTGTTTAACATAAACCTATGAGTTTCACTCAACCTTTGTCGTTACTTTTTAGCATTTTTATCTAAGTATTTGAGCATCACACGGAACATACTTGATGATGGCTTAATGTTATCATTCAAATATAATGTTTCTAGGATTTTGGACCTCTATGTTTGTTTAAAACACTCTTAATGAAATATATTGAATGAATAAATTATCTTTTAAAAACATCTCTTTTGAGTTATTTTTTATGATTATGACTGTTGTACCATGAAATAAAACCCCAGATTAGCTTCTGCTGCTATATATATGTCAAAATAGAGGTGTTATACAATAGCCACAACATATCACAAATGTGTGACTAAATTATGTTTATGGCCACATTTAAGGTGATTATATGTGACCAATATATTCATAACAGTCACATCGTGAAGTATTCATGTGGCTATTATTTAGAGCAAAATGTGAAATCGGTTATCATTAAATTTCATATTAGTCACATTGAGTGTTTGTGTGTCTAAATTTATAATGTCATATATGGTAACGTGAAGTGTTTATTTATGTGTCTAAATCCTAGACTCAAGTTTTGTCACACATTATTTAAGTGTAGCCAAAATCCAGTACATATGGTCACGTTATTAAGCCTAAACTACTTTTAGGTTTTAAAAAATAAAAACAAGAAAATAAAAAAGGATGTTACACCCCAGCGAGAATCGAACCCGCGACCTCCCTTACGAAAGTCAAGCGGGTTACCATCTTGCCAGAGTAACCTATTCGTTAATGTTATGCATTTCCTTTTTTAAATTGAAGTTTAAGCCTCATTGTTTTTGGCTAGTAGCTTTTATAGAGTCCTTATAGGAAACTGCTTATTAAACCGTGGCTTTTTCTCCCTCTGCTTATTTTTAACTTGTTTCACTTTTAAAATTTCGTATATTAGCAAAAACTAAATAAGTTGTAGCTTATTTGGTTTAAAGCTTTTTCGGTGCAGCTTATTTTTAAGCTAAAGTTTTTTTTAATAAAAGTTTTCATTATTAAATATAGTTTTAGTTTATAAAAAGTTTACAATTTTAATTAATAAAAATAGTAGTTTTTAGATTAGCTTTTATTAAGCTAGCTTATTGCTTATTATCTAATGCTTAATATTTGCTCAGTTTTGTGTTTGTCTCACTTCACTTTATTATAAGGGAGGGGTGAGCATCGGTCAAAACCGGACCGGACGGCAAAGACAGACCGGCCGAGACCGAGTTGGTTATAAAAAAGCCTGGATCGAGGACCAGAAAGAAAATTGGTACAGTCCGGTCTGGGTTGGCCCTGTTAGGTTCGGGATCTCGGTATGGTCCGTCTTACTAGGAATAAGGTTTGGTTTTTTTAGGTAGAATCGATTGGACCTGACCGGACTGAAGACCGAATTGGTCCAAAATGCCGAACCGAGGACCAGACCAAAATACGTTCGGTTCGGTCCGGTCGGTCCAGTTTGGTTTGGTTTTTCGGTCCGGTCCGGTCGAAAGGTCCGTATGCTCGGCCCTACTCTAAGGCTTTGAGTTTAAGGGTTAAATAAGCTAGAATTTGAGTACGTGATTAATTGTTTTATAAGCTAAATGGTAAATCTCTATTCAACTTCTTCGAGGATACACACCCGGGTCTAATTAGTTTATTTACTTTTCTAAAAGTATTTATATCTCTAATCCGGTAATTTTTTACCGATTCCGCTTTACACAACGTTAGTCAACTATTTCGGGTTAAAGGATATAGGTTATTGTTCGTTAGGGGTTTAAATTATATGTGACCATGATTCCTAATGCTCATGACTATGACCCATGTGTATTAGCCGTTGTCACTGGTAATGCAATTGGTCCTTGACACTATAGCCAACTACAACCCAATACACATGACCCATGACCCATGTTAAGTACCTATTGTCACCAATCATGTATGGGTCATAACATGACACTATAAGCCACTACAACCCAATTTATATGACCCATATGATGTTAAATACCCATTAATTAATGTGACTAGTTATAACCTAATGCATATGACCCATGACCCATGTTAATTACCCTACAAGCTCTGTGATTAACCCAATCACATTTGAAAAGAGGAATTTGCCTAAAAACAGGTAATTGAAGTACCCATATCTCTTGTCAAACCCATAATAAAATGCTTGTCTTGTGGTTAACAACTTCTTTAGATTGTGCAATCTTATTGCCTCAACTTACCCCAATGTTCTGGTAACTTTGATCTATCATGAAATTTCAAAGAAAGGTATACCATTGATGTTCCAATATTTACAACGTGGTGCGCTTTTGGTCCAAATGATATACCATCCTTTAGGAATTTCTGATACATTTCTTTGGATGATCGTCTATACTTCTCTCTCTATTTGACGAATAATGATATTCTTTCTCGGATCAGAGCGAACGAAGAACCAGACCAGACCGACTCGGACCGGACCGAACACATTCTATCCAATCCTCGATCTATGGTTTTAGGCTAAAACGGTCTTAGTCTGGTCCCCACACGTGTACGTGTTCTAAACTAATTGGTTTTATAAAAAATATAAATTACCAAAAGAGCTTTGGCTTGGTACTCACCTCCGAAAAACCCTGAGCACACTAGAGAGATTACGTGGATAAAAAATTTAGGGTTTGAGTTTTGGTTCTTGTCTACTCTAGTTGGTGCCAAACTACACGCGAGATCAAAGTGTTCTCGCTTAATTCACACTTTTTTAATAAAGATATAAGTCATATATTTTATTTTATAATCTCTAAATAAAATGAATTTTCCCTCTTAATATTTCATTTATCCCGCCTTATGTTTTCCCCAAAAGTCAAATTGACCGCCTTATGTTTTCAGTTATAAAACACATTATTAACCTCACATCTTACATCCTTACCGTTATCGTGTTTCTGGTATGGAGAAATCTTTTTGATTCTTTTTATCCATCTCTGATTTGTTTTGTTTAGATTCAGTTGATTAAGGTTGTGTTTTAGCGAATGCAAATCCCTAGACAAAATCTTTTTTGATTTAATCTTTTACAACATCAGATCTTGGTTGGATTTGAATTATTTTGATGATTGATTCTGCCAGATTCATGGTTTTGTTTATGTTTTGAGATCATCATTTCTGTGCACTAGGGTTATTGGTGTTTATTGGTTCTCATATCCTTCATTTGGATTGTGTGCAAAATGTGCTAATGGTTGTGGATGATTGTATGTTCGCTGTTGGGTTTGTGGTTTTGTGAGTGATGAATCGGAGGTTCTCTATCTAAGTAATATAGGGTAAACAAGACTAGGAAGGGAAATGTGGGAAAATTGGTGTCGGGTTCATTGCTAAGTGGTCTGGCCGCGAAGTTTATGAATTTCGATGGGAAGATTGTTGGAAAAGACGCTACTAATAGGAAGGTTGTGAGTAGTGTTATGTTTGACACGAGGGAGTAGGATTTGCTGGTATTATAATTTATACAGGTAATGCCATGGATGAAGTTGATGCTGAGGTCGTTTGTCCTTCTAAGGAGGATGATCTTAGCAGCAATAACTACTGTTTCAGGTGCAAATTGGACAAGGTTAATGTTGGAAAAGGTGGGCTCTAATTCTGCTATTAATGTATGCATAACTGGGCTTGGGTTCTCCATTTAATATTGGTTTTGCTGCACGGGCTTGTAGAAAACGAATGGGTTATGCCTCAGCTGGTAACTTGTGTCTTCATCTATGAATGGCTTAATTAGGCTGGTATCATTAACATTGGTAGTCTTTGGGGTTCTACATCTCTTGTTGCACTTTTGATGTGGGAGTGTCACACGCAGCTGAAGGGCTGCTAAAAGATGCTGCAAAGCTGCTTTAATGGTGTGAATGGTGGCGGTTATGCTGCTGATTTATCATCAGATAAAGGGAGCAATGTTGTTGGTGTTGGTTATTTGTCATGGGATGTTTACCACACCCAAGTAGATGTAGTATAAGCTAAAAAAGACCACCTTAATTGCTGCTGTAATTCCACTTAATTTAATGCTTTGTTAGCTGCTATAAAGTAGTTAAAAAGCTGCTATATAGCTGCAAAAAAGCCGCTAATTGCTACTGTGTTTGGAGCTAGTTTTGGAGCTGTAAATACGGGTGATTAGATGATGTTGTAGCTGATGCTTGGGAGTGAGTCGTTGGAGACAGGGGTAATGTGTTTTTTTACAGCGTTATAGTGTTGCTATACAAAGAAGGGCTTAGTTTTAGAGTATAATTTAATGTTAGTGTCATTCTATTTCATAACAAATGGCTAAAGTGATGACGTTTACTGTCACACCCCTAAAATATCAGAGTATAATGGAAACCGGGGGCGTGTGACTTAATGATTATCATATCTTTAAGTAATACATAACGACCTCTATATGAGACGTTTTAGAAAATAGATCACTTGTATTAGGAAATAATAAATTGTTTAAACATTGTGTCGGGAATATAAATTAGGTCACATACATGACAACATTGTCTTTAGATAGTACAAATGATCTCTAGATAGATTGGAAACGATTGTAATGCATGAGACTTCACATAGCATCTTGACTCTTACAACTAAGAAAAACATTGCTAAAGCGTCAACATAAAGTTGGTGAGTTCATAGGTTTTGTTTTAAGTAGAAATGTTTAGTGTATAGGAAACTACATGGTTGGAGGGGGGGTTTATCCACATGTTTTTTGACAATATAACATATTACAAAGTCACATAAATTGCAATTACTATTGTCTAAGTTCATGACAACCGAATGTGTTAACATTTACCGAAATGAATGAATGCCCATGCAGGTGTCTAACTCGGGACACCGGTAATCTGATTCGAATGAAACTATATTCGCTTGACTAATGTCAGTCCAAAACGAACAAGGACGTCAATCCCGATAGATCTATCCATAACATTCACGCTTACAAGTAATTAACGGTTCACGATAGTGGGCAAGTAGCAACTTGGGTTAAATTAGGAATTAGACCAATCATTAATGAGTAATTGTATTTGTGTTGATACGTTTGAAATAAGCAATGTTCTCACCCCAAAAGATGATTTAAAACAGTAGAGTAGGGGCTATGAAAACTCACACAATCATTAAATTTTAACTGCCAATAATTTGTAGGCAAATAAAATTGATACGACACTCTTTCGACACCTAAATAATGAATCGTGTCTACTTTAAACATTGTATGCAATACAGCGAGCTTACATTGCATTATCCATTTTTGGTAAGTGCTTTGAGTTTATGAAAAAAAAAAAAAAATTCTTTATTCATAATACTTGGTAAAACAAAGTTCTCAAGATAGTCTTTTCTCGATTAGGTTCAGTTCTTACTACATGTTCATATCCGTTTATGTCATGTTGCTTACATAAAATATTAGAGGTTGTATAGGTATAAGAACATGATGAGTCCATGGTCTGTATATGTCTAACTAAGTAGGTCAAACAGTCTACTATGTTGAATGTCCAAAAAGAGGTTTTTTACGTACTATTTGGGTCTACATAATGGATAAATTTCCAAGTTATATGTTTCAATGTAGTTTAGATTGGTATAGGATTTCGTATGAAATGATATAAGTCTTGATTAGGTCTCATTTTACCAAAAATAAGTTAGAGTTTTTAAGAATATGCTAGCAGAATTTATTATGACTTTATTCTAAACGGGTCAACTTTAAGGTGCTGTTTGTTTATTAAGAGGCTCTGAATCTGAATCTGACTCGCACATCTGAATCTAAATCTGAGGCGTAAATGTCTGAATCTGAATGAAATAATATTGTTTGTTTTTTTGTGAAAAAGTGTCTGAATGAGATTAATAATAACAGTTGCCATTTCTTTATGATCATAAACGATCTACTAACACATTAAATAGATCAATTGAGTCATTGTACTGAACACAGACTCGCCCTTAACACATTAAATAAGTTGTGTTAAAACAAAACATTCAAGGATATTGTGTCGTACTTTAATCTCGTAAATTAATCATATATTGTTGGTATGTTATTTTCTCATGTTGTTAAATATCTTTGCCATTATCACTATCAATTAATTTATGATGATAATAAAACAATTAATTCATCGACTAATACGAATCCTAGCACATAATATATTGTTAATAGTCACATAATAATAAATATTTTTTAAAAAAGAAATCAAGTTAAATACTAAAAATATGACATGCTATTATTTTGATTGAAAAAAATTAGTTATTTATTATTTTAGTGAATACTTCTTTATGTTAAGTTTGAGCATTTTTTATCATCATCATATTATCATATTTTTTATTTTTTATTTTGAAAAAAAAAACGTAATTTTCTCTAAAACGTATTATCAAATTCGAATGGAAAAGACTTGAGAAAAACATATAAATTTTAGAAACAAAAAAAGGACAACAAGAAAAAAAATAAAGTAAAAAAAAGCTAAATGAAAGAAAGTAATAAAAGAAGAAAAAGAAAAACATTAAGAGGTAGTAAGACATCCCCTCCCCATCTTGTTGGGTAAGAGGTTTCAGCCTCTGACCGCCTCTGAATGAAAATAAAAAAACACGCACTTAATGACCAAAATGTCTGACCTTAAGTCTTGATACGAGAACAGATTTAAGAGGTGTTAAGAGTCAACTTTTAAAAAACAAACAAAAACACCACCTATGTGTTCGCCACGACTTCGTTATTCGTCCTTTTTACTTGGTTCTTTTGCTTGCCTTTCTTTTATATAATAATTCAATATAAAATAGTAGGGTTTACATTTTATTATCAATTCATGGTGCCTTGTTAAATTAGCAAAAGTCTGAGGCATCAATTATGATTCCTTTTTAATTACACATAAAATCATAGATCTTCTCGGGTCGGTTATCTTGGATCGTTTCTTATCAGTTTTAAAGTGATTCAAAGGCAATTATAAAGCTTTTTTTGTAACTAATAATGGTTAAGGTGTTATGTTCTGACTTGTTTAACCATTTATGTTCGATATCTAAATTTAACATGTCATGTTTTTACGTACGGATGTAGGTTTTTTACGTATGTTATGTCAGCTTTTTTTACGTGTTGCATGTAACTTCTTTCAGTTATTTTTGAACCTTTAATCACTTCTAATTAGGAATTATGCATGTTATAAATAAGTAATTAACATGGGAAACAATGCAAACTCACAATGGTTTAGACGATTCAAGAGACGTACGAGCTAGAAAATCCTAGAAAACCCACGTTTTCTACTTCTACTCGTACAAACCCAAACCAAAGCTATAACTTCAAGTAAATAATGTTTGTGATCATCAAAAACCAACCCCATAGAGAGTGTATTTGCAGGGTTGTAAGAGTATGGTTCAACGGAGTGTAAACGAAAAATAGTTTACATGAAATAGGTTTTAGTGCACACATTAGGGTTTTCTTCGATAATTTTAGTTCTTCGTTCGACATGTAGGGGCTGTTTAGGGTTAATTCTTGTTTAGGATTCTTTTTTAGGTGTTTAAGGAACATACAAGGAAGGTTTACAAGTATCAAGTGAGGTTCTTGGTTGATCAAAGTGTGTGTTTGGGGCTGTTTATGCTCTCGTCAAAACAAGGAAGCAAAAGGGAGTGTGTGTGTTTTTCAAATGTAATGGCAGATCCAAGACTACGAGTGGTGTGTTAAAACCTTTTAAAGAATAGTGCATTGATAAAAAAGAAATGAATGGGAGGGTTTTTAGGGATTTTTGAATGGATAGGCATGGTATGGGAACATTATGGTATTATTAGGCTAGCAAGTTGTCTAAATAATGTATGGTATTTTGAAAATATAAATATATAATGTAAAAACATGTTACCAAGGTAAATGTAAAGGTTTAAGGAAGGTAAATATGAAATACAAACAAGTGTTCAGCATAAGGTGGTATTTGGTGAAGTTATGTTGTATAAACCTGGTTACAAGGTAATTTGTAGGTAAAGCTTATCAAAATATATATAGCATGGGTAATTAAGGGTAAATAAGGTTTACTTGCGTGTTAGATATGATAAGTTGAGTTTACGATACGTTATACGAAAGTAAAAATGATTATTAGGCAAAATAGGGTATTTAGCGGTTTAATAAAACATACGATGGAGTTTTAATTGTTTAGATGATATATCATGAGTTTACTACTGACTGTTAAACTCATTTTAGAGTTTTGTTTATGTGTTGGGATCACAAGAACATAAGGAAAATGTTTCGTTCACAAATAACGAGCAAAATACGATTGTATTGCTAATATGCTCTAAAATATCCTTTTAGGCTTGAAATGCAATATTAATGATGTTTATATAGTAATTAGGCTCTCTATGGCCTAAAACATTATATCTCACTCTCTAGGATAACTTCCCTTTTAAGATTAATGGTAAATTCGATAGTTTATACGGTTAATGAGTTAAGAGTTAAATGGTTTAAAAGTAAAAACTACATTTTATGGAGTGTCAGAGCGTCCCCAAGTTAGAAAGATTTCATCCCGAAATCACGATGTTGCAGTGGGCTATGCATTTGAAAATAAATGAGGGTATTTGTTCTTGAACTGGTCCTCACGCTCCCAAGTGAATTCTGGACCTCTACGTGCGTTCCAACAGACTTTAACGATAGGTATACGACTTTGTTTGAGCTTTTTGACTTCACGGTCCATAATCTCTACGGGTTCTTCCACGAAGTTGAGTTTGTCGTTGAGTTGGATTTCCTCCAAAGGAATAATGAGTGCTTCGTCGGACAAACACTTCTTTAGGTTGCAGACGTGAAACACATTGTGTACCCTATTAAGCTCTTGTGGTAATTATATACGTAAGCAATGGACAATCCTTTTATATGATTTCGTAACGGGATCTAATATACACGTGATTTAGTTTTCCACGCTTTCCAAATCGAATTACACCTTTCCATGGTGCAACTTTGAGCATGACCTTATCTCCAACTTCAAATTCAAGGGGTCTACGCCTCTTGTCGGCATAGCTCTTTTGTCGGTCACGTGCAGCTTGCATGCGATTCCTGATTTGAACTATCTTTTCCGTTGTTTCATGAATAATCTCTGGTCCGGTGAGTTGTGCCTCTCCAACTACAGCTGCCACAAACAAAAAGCCCGTGAACGACACTTTCTACCGTTAATTAAAGGGCTTCGAAAGGTGCAACTTTGATGCTCGTGTGGTAACTGTTGTTGTACGAGAATTCTACTAGAGGTAAGTGTCTAATCTCCACCATTCCCAAGTCACTTCCCACAACAGGCTCTCAAACATATCTTCTAATGTTATTTGATTCTGAGTTCTTTCGCTTTGACCATCCGGTCTGAGGATGATAAGCGGTACTAAAGTCCAACTGTGTAGCCAATGCTTTCTGCAAAGATTGCAAAACTCGAGGTAAATGACTATCACGATCAGAGATTATTTGACTGCGGTACAACATGTATTCGATACTATTTCCCTAAGTAAAGTTCGACAGTCTTCTCTATTGATCAGTCCTTCTTCATTGGCAAGATAGTGAGCAGACTTGGGTAAGATGATCGAAAATGGACCCAAATCGTATCAATTCCTTGTTGCTGGTTCTAGGTGTAACTTTTGGTGACGTAAGTTTCCATCCGTTTTCTTTTCCACTTCATTCTGGTAGATCAGGTTGGACCAATAAACTAGATGGCTTTTGGTGTTGGCATAACTTTTGCTCAATTGTCAGCATTTATGACATTGTGTGATGTCCAGCCTTCATAGTTCGGCCTCACCAATTTATATTTTCATGTCATGGTAACATTCTTGTCGGATCCTGATGAATTGAATAATTTGAACTTATGCGACTCGTGCATATCAAGATTCGTATCACCGTAACACGGTAACCAACTTCTATTATCCAAACACAACGTTCCATCAGCGTGGGCTTCTAACTTCTTTAGCATGCCACCAATATCTTCAGCCTTAATGCTTTCAGTCTTAACTGCTTTCTTCTAAGCCTCAAGGATTCGTGATGGAAGGTCCTAAGCCCAATTGTCATAACCTAGGATCATTATCGTTAAATGGTTCAATCCTTTCTTTTCGGCTCAAAGCATCTGCTACAACATTTGCTTTCCCCGAATGATAACGAATCATGCAACCATAATCACTGAAGAGTTCTATCCATCAACGCTGCCTCATATTGAGTTCTTTCTGGTCTAGGATATGTTGTAGGCTCTTATGATCAGTGAATATTACACATCTTGTGCTATACAAATAGTGCCTCCAGATCTTTAGGGCGAACACCACTGCTCCTAATTCCAGATCATAGGTGGTGTAGTTCTTCTCATAAACTTTCAGTTGTCTAGAAGCGTATGCATTAACCTTTGTCCTTTGCATTAGTACAGCACCTAACCCTTTTATGGATGCATCACAATACACCACAAAATCGTCACTGCCTTCAGGTAGTGCTAGAATAGGTGTGTCACATAGCTTCTATTTCAATAGCTGGAAAGCTGATTCTTGTTCTTTACCCTAACCAAACTTCTTGTTCTTTTGTGTCAGCTCTGTCATAGGTTTTGCTATTTTAGAGAATCCTTCGATGAATCCCCTATAGTAACCTGCAAGACCTAAGAATTGACGAATCTCCGAAGGGATAGTAGGAGATACCTAATTCTTAATAGCCTCGATCTTAGCTGGGTCCACTTGAATACCACTGCTATCAATCACGTGTCCAAGGAATTTTATTATATTGATCCAAAATTCACACTTGGAAAATTTTACATACAACTCTTCTTTCTTTAGCAACTCCAGGATAGTCTTCAGGTGTTCTTCGTGCTCTTTCTCGTTGCGGGAGTATATAAGGATATCATTAATGAACGCAATCACGAACTTATCTAAGTATGGTTTGCATACACGGTTCATGAGGTCCATGAATACCGTTAGGTGCGTTTGTTCAAAACCAAAAGATTAGCATTGAACTTGAAACTCATAATGTCCGTATCGTGTTCTGAAAGCTGTCTTGGGGATATCTTCATCTCTAACCCTTAACTGGTGATAGCCTGACCTTAAGTCAATTTTGGAGTATATGCTGGATCCTTGCAACTGATCGAATAAGTCATCGATTCTTGGTAAGGGATAACGATTTTTCACTATGAGTTTATTCAACTCACGATAATTGATACACATCCGGAAAGATCTATCTTTCTTTTTGACAAATAAGATCGGTGCTCCCCATGGAGAGGAACTTGGTCGTATAAAAAACCTTATCAGAAAGTTCTTTTAGCTGCTTCAGCCTAATTCTTTCATTTTTGCAGGTGCAGAGGAGTATGGTGCGTGCATCAGAGATTGCAGCCTCCTGGTATTAGCTCGATGTGAAATTCTACCTGGCGTGTCAGAGGTAGTCTCGGTAAATCTTCGGGAAATACTTTTGAAAAATCTCTAACGACAGGCACATCTTCAATTCGTTTCTCTGGGATCTCAACTTCCTTCTTTTTTGTCACTTGAATCAAGAACACTCGACATCCTTTCTCGATGTACCTTTGAGTTCTGATGCTCGAGATGACTTTCAATCTGGATTCATTCCTAACTCCACTCCTTTTGCCTGGTATGATTAGTACATCATTTCCATATGGAACACGAATGTACTTCTCGTGACACATAACTTCCGCGTGTTGTTTTGACATCCAATCCATTCCGATGATGACGTCGAAACTTCCTAGTTCTATAGGGAGTAAGTTGATGTTGAATAAGTGGTTTTGCAAATTAAGAGTACACCCTCTTAAGATGGTATTAGTGGTTAGTGACTTCCCGTCGGCTAGTTCTACGTCATAATTAGTGTCTAGAGTAGTAGGAGTGATGTTTATATATTTACTAAAGTAGGACGACACAATACTCCTATCAGCACCCAGCATCAAAATAGGTACTGAAGCTATAAACCATTATTGATTCAAGAACCTAACGTTGATCAAATTGTTGTCTGTTTACAGCGCTTCTGCATGCAAATTGGTTTAATCCTCACAGCTGCTTGCTTCCTCTTTGGTTAATGGTCATGCTTGGTTATTTACTCTAGTGGTTTCCTTTTTCTGCCTTAGATTGTTCTAAGGTTGGGGTTAGTTACCTCGAATTCTGGTTACTAATGGCCTTGGTTTCCATTGTTTGGGCCTTGTTCTTTTGTATGGCCCCTTTTCACCTCATCCATAAGCAAGGGAACATCACTACCCTGTCCATCCTTGGGTTCTAGGTCCTCTTTGGCTTGCAGGATGAGGTGGAGCTCGGCATTCCTTGGCCTTATGTCCTGCCCTACCATAGTTGTGGCAGGTAGGAGGGCATGCGTCAGTGTGGTGTCGACCACACTTCCCTCAGAATGGTAATTTGCCAGCATAAATACTTTGTCTGGCCATAAACACCCTTGCCGTCTCTGGGCGTTTGTTCTGATTGAAATTTCCAACGTTGTTGGTGGTGTTGTTGTTGTTGTTGTGGTTTCCGTTCCATTTTTGCTTGTCACAAGAGTTCTCTCCTAACTCCTGTACCACTTGGTACATCAGTCCTTGGGCCATTTCAGTTGCCTCAAGTAAGTTTATTGGTTTGGATGAGGTCACATTCCCCTTGATGTTCAAAGGTAAACCTTCAATGTAATGTTCCAATAACTGGTCGGTGTTGGGCACCATTTCAGGACATAAGAGAATTAGCTCTTGAAAACGTTGATTGTAGATGGTAAGGTTTGTACCTTTCACCTTTAAATTCCATAGCTCATTTTCCATTTGCTTGACCTCGTTCTGAGGGAAATATTTCTGGATAAACATAGCTTTGAAATCATTCCAAGGCGTTGTATGAGCAGCTAGAGAGATGGAACGCACATACACGTTCCACCAAGTTAAAGCACTATCTAGCAAGGTGCTAGAAGCAAATTTTACCCTGTCACCTTCAACAACGTTGCTAATCCCGAACTGAGACTCCAGCTTCTCAAACCATCGAGTTAAGCCTACGGCACCTTCAGTACCTCGGAAGTTTCCTTGCATGACTGCACGAAATTCCTTGTAGGTGCATGCTTTGTTTTGGGAAGTGTTAGACCTAAGATTAGTCTCCTCTTGTGTGCTTGTAGCATGAGTTACGGTGGCAGCTGTGAGTGCTTCTGCTACTCGTATAGCAATGAGTTGATTGAGAATTTGAGCGTCAATGCCACTGTTGATGTCCGGAGTGTTTCGGTTGGTCGAGCGGTTGACTGGAGGGTTCCGGTTGACAGTTGGGCGTCGTCCAGGTGCCATTTTCTATAAGATAAACGATAGAAATGACAGTTATGACATGTATGGAATCGATATTGTAATACATCACCATATTTGTAAAAGTAATCATGTTATCCCGCGAAGTATAAAATTCGAAATCAATACTGTTATTATTCATGACCAAAATATTTCTGTACATGTTTTGATATACAAGAAAATACATGAACCAACTAGTCGTGACAGGTTCTATAGCTTAGTGGTTGTGAGGAAAATAATGACGGAAATAAAACTAGTAGTTGTTACGGTGGATCTGCTGGACTACATTCTCGAGTGCTTCAAGTCTCCTCTCTTGTGCCTCTTCCTGAGCATCTCTGGCACGGATTTCTGCATCCTCACACACTTGTCTAAACTGAGTGATCAATTGATCGATGGGGTCCTCTAATAGAGTCTCCCACTAATCTATCTCAACTCGAGGCTTCACATCCTACTTGGTCATGAAGACTGCCAACTCCTCTAGACAGGCAGTTGGATAGCTATCCATATCCTCAAAGGTAGTGTGAAATTGTCCCCTAAGGTGTGTCATGCACACAATAAAGGTTGTCGCTCCTCGAGATGTTGCAACGGCAGATACAAAACTCTCTCCAGCCTCTGTCCCATAGGGTGGGACAGTAATTAGAGTCCTTTCCTTCTTGGTGAGGTCTGCTTCGGAAATCATCTTCTGGTAAGTGGCAAATAGGTATGGAGATAATGGTGATGGTGGTGGTGACTCAGGGTCATCCTGATAGTCATCAAGATTAAAAGCAACAATCCTAGCACGTTCTGCAAGATCCGGCTCAATAACAGGTATAATAGACATACGAGCGGTACGTCTACTAGTCGGGTAAAATGATAGTGATGGTGGTAAAGTGGAAAATCTCAGAGTAGAATGGCCTCTAGTATACACATAAGGGAGTGTATCTGGATATCTGGGAAATATTGTAGTAGTGCCATTGAAGTGTATCAATTCATCCGAGTACGACATGACACTAAGATAAAGAAAGTATATAATAAGGATATAGGTATATCTCGAAATACGTGTGGTTCAAAATTGTTTAAATCACATGTAGCCCATATAAAGTAGGTATGTCTATATCACATGTATCCCATATTATGTATGTATGTTTAAATCACATGTATCCCATATTATGTATATGTAATTCTTCGATTGTTGATACACATGTACCCCATATTAAGCAAACAACAATGACTGATAGTAGAAATATAATAATCACATTAAGCAGATATGTAATTATAGTCTAGTGTTACTTAATGCAACCTAGTTCTCTATAACCCAGAGAGCTCTGATGCCAATCTGTCACACCCTCAAAATATCAGAGTATAATGGCAACCGGGGGCGTGTGACTTCATGATTATCATATCTCTAAGTAATACAGAACGGCCTCTATACGAGACGTTTAGAAAATAGATCACTTGTTAGATATTAGAAAAACACCCGGTCACCCCGTGTATTTTATTGTTTATTATAGCTCGTAGTTTAATAGTTAATCGTATGATTTTCGGTTTTAAACTGGGTACTAATACCCTGTATTTTGTAAGAACTATAAAATACCTCTTCCAACTTTGGAAGAGGTAGCTAGTCATTATTCATTTTTTATTTTACACACATGTTTCTCTCACTAGAAAAACCTCTCCATGTGTTTCTCTCTCTAGAAACTAGCCAAATCAAAGAATCATCTCCGGGCTGTGAATTATGATATCCTACAATTGGTATCAGAGCTTTGTGGTGATTTCGTGAGCTTGTGTGCGTTCGGATCTTGATTAGATTGTGTTTTCTAGTTGCTTTTTGTGTTCTTGGTTCAAAAATCAAAACCCAAATTTTTGTGCTTAGATGTGTTTATGCTTATATTTTTAAGCAAGATCTAGGCATAAGGTAACTAGTAGTGCAAGAAAAATTAAGGTACAACGTCAAAAAGGGTGTGTTTTTGGTGATTTTGTTGGAAAAAGTCATGTTTTGCTCGAAGTTACCTTTCTGCTTGAAGGAAGCGAAATATGCAGGTATGAATGAAGCGGAATATGTTTCAAGCGAAATATGTTTGCCTCTAAGCGAAATATGACAGGTTGATTCCAAGCGAAATATATACTCAAGCGGAATATGGCATTATCAGGCGAAATATGTCTGTTTGTCTTCAAGCAAAATATGACAGATTATCCTAAACGAAACATGTCATAAACTCTAAGCGAAATATGTTGAGTTTTTCCAAGCGAAATATGTCACTAAAATCTTAATTTTTTTACGGTTTTCTTACTTTGTAAAATCCCGTGAAAGATTTATTTCTCGGTTTCA